>SNQJ01S0011836.1:58793-94665 GCA_010110895.2 Picea sitchensis | reverse complement strand
TGGTTGAGTTATCTCTTAAACATTGTATAAGTTATTTATGATAAGGAATTTTTTGCTCGGTTTTCTTCCCCTAGAGGGTTTCCCAGGATAAATGTTGTGTCTCTTGTGGATGTGTATTTCTCAGTGATCTTGTTCTTATTATGCTCTTATCTTATGAAATGCAAAGAACTATAATAATGGCATAAACATTAATAGGACAAAGGGGCACTGAGAAAACAAAGAGCTAGAAATATTTTCCAACTCAACAAGGATGACACGCACATAAGAGAAAGGGATACTAAGGAAAAGATAATTTCAACACCTATGCCACACGAAAAAGGGAAACACGTCAACAGATATAAAAGGGTACTAAGAAAAATAAATGTTTTACACTTTCTCCATGTGATAAAGAAGAAAGGGGTACTAATAAAATGAAGAGGTCGAAAGCTATTCCAGTTTAGCAAGCGTGACATGTCCCTAAAGAGAAAGGGTTACTAAGGAAAAGATAATTTCAACACCTATGTCACACAAAAAATGGCGACATGTCAACAAATATAAAGGTGTACTAAGAAAAATAAAAATTTCACACCTTTTCCATGTCAACAAGGAGAAAGGGGTGCTAAGAAAATGGAGATGTCGAAATGAGAGAGGGGACATAATAAATAAATTTACAGAGATATTTAGGATATCCAATAATATAACATAAATGTATCAGAGATGCAACCATAAGCACAAAGATACAGTAATACACAATTTTCTATTAATGAGCGAAAATGTACAAAGACTGTAAAAATACAGAGTGAAAGACTTGCTAGAATGGTGGTATCTTATCTCTGAGAAGAGATGTGTCCGCTACTCGCATTCGTAAGAATATGATTTTATAATGAGGATCCAAAGGCCTTTTTATCATAAAGAAAATCCAAAACCCTAACTCCGGAATATGAAAAGCCAACAATTTTGTGGACCTTGTTTTGGGTAGTTTGGTGTATCAACTTCCCGTGGCTGTAACTTTGACATATGATCTTCGTTTGGGGCGCACGATAGCTCGTTGGAAAGGTATTGTTGAGGATATTCATTTTGGGGGATCAATAAGAGCATTTGACTAACATTGAGAACCTATATATTTAAAAACCTTCATTTAGGAAAACAAGGGTGACTTGTCACCTAATAATAAGCGGTACTAAGGAAAAGATAATTTAAATACCCATGACAGAAAAAAAAGGGTGACACGTCAATAGAGATAAATGGGCATTAAGAAAAATATAATTTTGACACTTGTTCCATGTAAAAAAGGAGAAAGGGGTACTAAGAAAATGAATAGGTCATAAGATATGCGAAATCGACAAGGGTGACATGTCACCTAAGAGAAAAGGGTACTATGGAAAAGATAAGTTCAACACCTATGCCACACAAAAAATGGCGACACGTCAACATAGATAAATGGGTACCAAGAAAAATAAAAGTTTGACACCCATTACATTTGAACAAGGAGAAAGAGGCACTAAGAAAATTAAGAGGTTGAAAGTTATGCCAACTTAGCAAGGGTGACACATCACGTAATTGGAAGGGGTACTAAGGAAAATATAATTTCAACACCTATGCCACAAAACAAATGATGACACATCAACAAAGATAAATGGGTACTAAGAAAAGAAAACTTTGACACCCATGCCATGTCAACAATAAGAAAGGGGTACTAGGAAAATGAAGAGGTCAAAATCTATTCGAACTCAGCAAGGGTGACATGTCACCAAATAGAAAGGGGTACTCAAGAAAATATAAGTTCAACACCTATGCCACAAAAAAAGGGTGGTATGTCCACAAAGATAATGGGGTACTAAGAAAAATACAAGTTTGACACCCATGCCATTTCAACAAGAAGATAAAGGATATTAAGAAAATAAATATGTCGAAAGATCTTCCAATTCGACAAGGGTGACACATGAACTAAAATCCAACCGTACTAAGGAAAATACAAGTTCAAAACCTATGCCACACAAACAATGGTGACACATCAACAAAGATAAAGGGGTACTAATAAAAATAAAAGTTTGACACCAGTGCCATGTCAAAAAGGAAAAACAGGTACTAATAAAATGAAGAGTTCGAAAGGTATTCAAACTCAATAAGGGTGACACATCAGCTAATACTGTGGGGTAGTAAGTAAAAGAGAATTTATACACCTATGCCACAAAAGAAAGGGTGGCACGTTGTTGGCACAAGGGCAGACCCAGGGTTCAATGCTACAACAACACACCAATAGAACCCTAACTACCGACCCGTTCGGTAACACCTGTGAAGCAGATGAAGTCTCACTCGAGGTAGAGGTAGGGGTGGTTGCAAGACTCTAGTGTATGCAACCTTAGTTGGGATACAGATATGTGATTCTAACACTTAACAGAGAACTTAGCAGTTAACATTCATCAATATCCAGTTCTTCGTTACAATGCAGTTAAATACTACTCTCAGTACAGATAAACCCTAAACTATAGAGAATCACAGTAGTCATCCATATCTAAGATATTTAAGAACTAATCACATTTACATAGGTTGGATCTAACATCCATCCATAGTATTAAGCACCAATCATCAATATATCTATCTATCATTCATCTATATCGAAGCACTTAGCAAGTAGACACATAAACACATCAATGCATCACACAAAGCATAGACACACAACATGTACATGGTTCACCCCCACCCTGGGGCTACGTCCACCAACTCTTCTCTTCTTTATTATCTTTGGTCAAGCTTCTTACAGGCACATAGCATCAAAATCCTACTTTGCAGAAGACAAGCTATCTGCACGCACTCTGCCAGATCCTCCTTCTTCGAGATAGGGTACAACACCAAGCCTTTACACAATATGCACAAAGAACTTACAATCATTACTTGTACTCAGTATAGAACTACTTAAAATCCTTCGATCACATAGATCGAGCACTAGCACTTATCACACCCCTTTACTTACATCGCCTAACTACTTATTTATACATTACAAAATTGGGCCTAAGCATGGGTAACCCCATGGGAGGACATTCCCATACCCGTTACATAATCCCAAAACCCAAAATTCCATAAAAAGGGTCTGAGATACGACGATCTCTGCGTCTTCTTACACTCCGCCTTCGACAGCCTGTCGAAGTCACAAAAATAGGTCAAACATGACCAAGAATCTTCAAAACTTGGTCAAGGGCCAACATGCCCCCAACACTCACATGTTACTCATCCCGAGTCACTCTAGTCTGGGTAGTTCTGCTTCAAAATCCTCACACTTGGATCGAGCTGCTTCAACTTGTTTTTGTTCCATGACTTCCTGTTCAGCGAACGCTTGGATGATTTCTTCGTTGACAGGTTCCTCTAGGCATTGTTCAACTACAGTGACAAATTGCTCCAGTTCTACTCCTGTTTCTCCGATCTCTGCGAATAGTTGGAAAGCCTCATCTTGTACAGGTTAGAGCCTTTGATTTACTTCCATGACTCTTGTCTAAATGGTGTGTACATGTTGTTGGGCAGTGCCTTTCTCTTGGGATCGCTTCATTCTTTCCACAGTTAACAAGGGCTTCAGCTGCGCCTGTATTGTCTTTGCTTGTTGCTTCGCTTCCTAGAGTTGTGACTCCAATGACTTCAATTATGTATTCTCAGTGATTCATTCATAAGTCTGAACACTGTAATCACTCATTTTCTTACATTCTATGGCAAGGGCCTTTATTCTCTTAACTACGCTCTGGGAAGTTGCTTCTCTTTGATCCCTTACATCCTGCGAAGTGTCAAGCACTATGTGAAGCTCTAAGTCTACTATTATTTGTTGTATTTTTTGGATATCTTCCACGAGCCACTCTAATTGATTCGTGACTCGGTCTTCTTCTCGTGGTTCTAACCTTGTCATAGAGAAAAGTGCTCTTTTGACTGCTTCTTTCACTTCGCATTGCTCGACAAGCAACTGTTCTTTTTATTGTTTCATATGTGTTTTATCCTCTTCAAACTTTGCTTTGAGAGAAACCTTATCCTACTCTGCAACTCAACATTGTTCTATGAGTATTCCTTTCACTTGCTTCAAGGTCTGAGTGACTTTTTCTATTTCTTCTTATGCTCGACGAAGGCGAGCTTCAGTTGCATCAGCTAGTTGACGGAGTTGGGATGGGTCATCTCCCAACTTTGGTTCTCTTGATGGTAGGGGCGCAATGAAGACTATGCAACTGGATTGAAGGTCCTGTTGTACCCCTCGAAGTTCGACCTCAATTCTTTCATACATTTCCTCCTCTTTGGCTTCTTGTTTCTCCACAATTTCCCAGGAGGAGTCGTTTAGAGTTGCTATGATGAAGTCAAAATCATCGGTAGTGAATATAGTCTGCATTTTAGTCAAGGTGGCTCTAGATTTCTTCTAGGAAGAAGGTTTCAGGGGAGAAACCTTCCACTTCTTTAGGGGATCAGCCTCATCTCTAGGGAGTGTTACTTTGCCTTTCTTCTGTTCAGCTTCTTTGCCATTTATTTCTTCTACTTCGTCATCACCCCGTCGATCAGGTGATACTGAAGTAGTATTGTCTGAGGAACTACTTAAGTCTTGGACCTCTTCAGGCTTCTTCCTTCTACTAGTTCCAAGTGTGTCCTATTCTTTTTGGGCATCCTCCAAGCTGTCAAGTTCAGGGTCATACATCTCTGCAGGGCCAGCAGGAATAAGGAGTTTTGTTGACCAGTCCTTAGTGATCTCCTCAAGTTCCTCTTCCGTGAGTTTGTAGTATGAATGAAGCTGCTCCTTATGTTCACCTGTTCACGTAGTAATATAGATGAGGTGTCAATATGCGCAGAACTTCATGAGGGGTTAGAACGTATGTAGTGTGTTTGGTGTCATGTGAGGTTCATCTTCGATGGCTCTCTTCAGTTGGAGGTAATATATGTGAAAAACATTGTTTGATTGCCACTTTTTTCTCATATCGCTCGAGTAACAGAGTGTGGTGAACTTCGAGGCAAGTGGCTCAAATGGCTCGATGTCCGGGAAGGTCGCACCTTCTGGCATCTCCCAAGCAACAAACATGATGAGGATCAGCAGCCAGCTAAAGTGAAACTCGTATCCCTGATCCTGTGCTTCTTGATAGTCTAATTCCAACTGGTTAACTAGGTACTTCACCCATTTCATCTATAGGCCTTCCACGCACTTCCCTGTGAGGTCAACGATAAATCCTGTGACCTGCATGGGTCTGTTCTTCCTTACTATATTTCTAGCTATTAATTGGCATGCTAGGTGCACTGCGCCACTCTATATGGAAGCTACCTTGTAGCCTCACGTTCTGTTCTCAACATCGCTATATGTATCCTTGATCTTTTGTTCTTGGTTCTCTTTTCCGCTGATAGTCGATATGGTCTGGCTTCACGAGTAGTCAACGGAGAGGATTTCACTCCTATCATAAATTACACTTGTACACCCACATACATTACTCTTTCTGAAATTACTCTTTTAGTCATGAGGTCGATGAGTACCTCCTTCACATATTCTTCGACTGCGCTAAGTTCTTTAGACATACACGCTCGTGATTGAATATCTCGGGTTCGAAGAGTAACTAGTCAATGAAATGGGATGGATGGTGATAGTGTGATGATCATTGTGTGAAATCAACTATTTTGTGGGCTCAAATAATCATGGTTGGAAAAAGTGTTCTTGGTGCATGGCTCGATGGAATAAATAGATAACCTAGCAACGGATCTCTTGCAACTGGTGATAAGCCTTCATTAACTTAGTTCTGTCCGTTATGGCATGGTCCCAATGGTTTAGTGGCAAACATTCTGACCATAAATTTCATTCTACCCATTCAGGGTGTCAGTCTTACGGTTATACTGTTCCCAAAAACTATATTGCTTCGCCACAGAGAAGTTCCATGTGGTGTTGTTCTGATATCTCGACGAAGTTCCAATTTTGGAAATTTTCCATCTGTGAAGTTCCCTCTGGAACCTTCTGTAACTTTTCGATCTTAGCTCTCTTCTTATTGAGCTTTCTAGCCTTTCTCCCAGTGAGCTTCGTCTCGGTGTTCCTCTTTTCATTTTGATTCTTATCTTATTTTGTCTTGGTAACTTTGCGTTGTTGAGATTCTTTCCTAAGATTCAAGGGTAATATTTCTTCTTTATCTGGGGTAGGTACTTTAGTCTTCTGCGAGTCTTCTTGTGTTCTTTCAACTTCGACATCCAAGTCTCTGGTGTTAAATAGCTTCGATATTGTTTCTTGTTCTTTAATCAAGTGTGTGATCCTCCTAGTCATGAAATCTTTCAACTCTTGCTTCTTTTTATCTAAGGTTTCTTCTTCCTTCCTTCTGGCCTAATCTCGGTCTATCCAAGGTTTTTCGAGTAATGTAGCAAATGGAGTGTTGTTCTCAATAAATTTAAAATCTCAAAATCTTCCTTTGTCGAATTTCCATTGGCATTCATAGATATCTGGGTGAGATTTCCACATAGGGTTATCAATTTTCCTCTAAATAATCCTATTCCTCCCAATGAAGGAATCATAGTAGGCTTCCCTAAAATTTCCCAAGTTCTTTCTGTCATGATATTCACCTGTGTTTTCTCATCCAGAACACAGTCAATGTTGAAGTCTCCTATTCTTTATTCTATGCACTCTTTTTATGTGAAGATCTCTGATAAGTTGATATGTAGGTGGTCATTCATGGTTTCTTTCATCTGTAGCAATACCTTCTCTGATTCTTTCTGGGGTTCTGCCATAATCTTAGTTTTTGCGTCTGACTTAGGGTTTTCTTGTTTTATATTTATTCTTTCAAGCTTAGCATTTATTCTAGGGAAATACAATACTTGATGGACCATAGCTCTACAACAAAGACAAGTAGATCTTCTGCCAAGGCATTCTGTAGCAATATGTCCCGGTCTTCTACAATTATAACAAAGGGTTAATCCTCTCTTTCTTTTAAATGATCCCCAACCTTTCTGGTACTGCGTGCTAGGTTCATAGTAGCTAACCTGGGAAAAATTATTTCTAGGGTCCTGCATCCATTTGTTGGTCCAAACATTCTTTCTATGCATAGGTATAACATATATTTCACTATTCTTTTCATATCTACCTATATCAAATATTTGTTCATCTATCAATGCCCTAGTTTTCAAGCTAGGAAAGAATCTATCAAACATACCTAGATCCATACTTTAGAAAAAAAAATTCCACTTATCTTACTTCTACAGAGCACAAAGCTTACAGATCTTACCTCTTTTCTTTAGGTCTGACTTATTTTCTTTAGATATAACCTCTTTTCTTCAGATATGACCTCTTTTATTTAGATTTGACCTCTTCCTCTTGGCATAGAGCTTCACAGAACAAGTAGTACTGCATACCAGGGAAGCAGTTCTATGCACGAAGATTTTCTCCTTTTCAGTTCAAATCTTCGCACAAATATTGTTTTTCCTCAGTTCCCAACAATCACAGTTTAAGGTCCCGGCAATGGAACCATTTGTTGGCACAGGGGAAGACCCAGGGTTCAACGCTACAACAGTGCACCAACAAAACCCTAACTATTAGCCCTTTTGGCAACACCTGCGAAGAAGAAGAAGTCTCATCCGAGGTAGAGGCAGGGGTGGTTGCAGGACTCCAGTGTATGCAACCTTAGCTGGGACAAATATATGTGATTCTAACACTTAATAGAGAACTTAACAGTTAAAATTCATTAATATCCAGTTCTTAGTTATAGTGCAGTTAAATACTACTCTCAGTGTAGATAAATCCTAAACTACAGAGCATCACAGTAGTCATCCATATCTAAGATATTTAAGCACTAAGCATATTTACATAGGTCGGATATAACATCCATCCACATTATTAAGCACCAAGCATCAAGAGATCTATCTATCATTCATGTATATCAAAGAACTAAGAAAGTAAACACATCAATGGATCACACAAAGCATAGCAACACAACATGTATGTGGTTCACTCCCACCCTAGGGCTATGCCCACCAACTCTTATCTTCTTTATTATCTTTGGTCAAGCTTCTTACATGCACATAGCATCAAAATCCTACTCTGTAGAAGATAGGAGATCTGTGCGCACTCTGCGAAATCCTCCTTTTTTGAGATAGGGTACAACACCAAACCTTTACACAGTATGCAAAAAGCAATTACGGTAATTACTTGTACTTAGCATAGAACTACTTACAATCCTTCGATCACATAGATCGAACACTAGCACTTAGCACACCCCTTTAATTACATCACCTAGCTACTTATTTATACATTGCAAAATTGGGCCTAAGCATGGGTAAACCCATGGGCCGACATTACCATACCTGTTACATAATCCCAAAACCCAAAAATCCCTAAAAAGGGGCTGAGACCCCGTGATCTCTGCTTCATCTTGTGCTCCGCCCTCGACAGCCTGTCGAAGTCCCAAAAATAGGTCAAACATGACCAAGAATCCTCAAAACTTGGTCAAGGGACAACACACGTCAACAAAGATAAAGGGGTACTAAGAAAAATAAAATTTGACACTTGTGACATTTAAACGAGGAGAAAGGGGTAATAATAAAATGAAGAGTTTTAAATCTATGCCAACTTAGCAAGTGTGTTATGTCACCTAATATCTATGTGTACTAACAAAAATATAAGTTCAGCACGTATGCCACACAATAAAGTGTGAGATGTCAAAAGCGATAAAGTGGTACTAAGAAAATAAAAGTTTGACACCCCTACCATGTCAACAAGGAGAAAGGGATATTAATAAAATAAAGTTTTGGAAATATATAATGAAATCAACAAGGGTGATATGTCACAAAAGAGAAAGGGTACTAAGGAGAAGAGAATTTCAACACCTATGCCACATAAAAAAGACTGACACGTCAACAGAGATAAAGGGGTACTAAGAAAATAAAATTTTGACAACCGTGCAATGTCAACAAGGAGAAAGAGGTACCAAGAAAACAAAGAGCTCGAAAGCTATTCCAAATCCGAAAAGGTGGCACGTCACCTAATACCAATGGGTACTAAGGAAAAGAGAAGTTCGACATTTATTCCACACAAAAAGGGCGACACGTCGACATAGATAAAGGGGTACTAAGAAAATAAATAGGTTGAAATTTATGCTAGCTTAGATAGGGAAACATGTCACCAAAGAGAAAGGGGTACTAAGTAAAAGGGAAGATCGACACCTATGCCACAAAAAAAAGGGTGACATGTCAATAGAGATAAATGGGTACTAGGAAAAATAAAAGTTTAACACCCATGCCTTGTCAAAAAGGAGAAAGGGGTACTAAGAAAAACAAGTGGTGGAAATCTATGCCAACTAAGAAAAGGTGGCATGTCACAAAAGAGAAAGGGTTACGAAGGAAAATAGTTTTTTAACACCTATGGCACACAAAAAAGGGTGACACATCAATAGAGATAAAGAGGTACTAAGAAAAATAAAAGTTTGAAACATGTGTCATGTCAACAAGGAGAAAGGGGTAATAAGAAAACAAATAGGTTGAAATCTATTCAAACTCAGCAAGGGTTCCACATCACCTAAGAGTAAGGGGTACTAAGGAAAATACAAGTTCAACACATATTCCATACGAAAAAGGGGACACATCAACATAGATAAAGGGGTATTAATAAAAAACAATGTTTGACACCCATGCCATGTAATCCATCGGAAAGGGGTGCTAGGGAAATGAATATATGAAAATATATTCCAACTAAACAAGGGTGAAGTGTCAAAAAAGTGCGAGGGGTACTAATGAAAATAGAAGTTCAACAATTATTCCACACAAAAAAGTGTGACACATTAACGGAGATAAAGAGTTACTAATAAAAATAAAATTTTGACACATGTTGCATGTCAACCGAGAGAAATGGGTACTAAAAAAATGAAGAGGTTGAAATCTATACCAACTCAACAAGGGTGACATGTTAGGTAAGAGAAAGGGGTACTAAGGAATAAATAATTTCAACACCTATCCCACACACAAAAAGGGTGACACGTCAACATAAAGGATTAGTATGAAAAATAAAATTTTGACACATGTGCCATGTCAACAAGCAGAAAGGGGTACTAATAAAATGAATAGGTCTAAATATATTCCAACTCAGTAAGGGTGACATGTCACCTAATAACAATGGTTAGTAAGGAAAATATAAGTTCAACAACTATTCCACACAAAAAATGGCGACATGTCAACAAGGATAAAGGGGTACTAAGAAAAATAAAATTTTGACACTTGTTCCATCTCAACAAGGAGAAAGGGGTAATAAGAAAACAAATAGGTTGAAATCTATTCAAACTCAGCAAGGGTTCCACATCACCTAAGAGTAAGGGGTACTAAGGAAAATACAAGTTCAACACATATTCCATACGAAAAAGGGGACACATCAACATAGATAAAGGGGTATTAATAAAAAACAATGTTTGACACCCATGCCATGTAATCCATCGGAAAGGGGTGCTAGGGAAATGAATATATGAAAATATATTCCAACTAAACAAGGGTGAAGTGTCAAAAAAGTGCGAGGGGTACTAATGAAAATAGAAGTTCAACAATTATTCCACACAAAAAAGTGTGACACATTAACGGAGATAAAGAGTTACTAATAAAAATAAAATTTTGACACATGTTGCATGTCAACCGAGAGAAATGGGTACTAAAAAAATGAAGAGGTTGAAATCTATACCAACTCAACAAGGGTGACATGTTAGGTAAGAGAAAGGGGTACTAAGGAATAAATAATTTCAACACCTATCCCACACACAAAAAGGGTGACACGTCAACATAAAGGATTAGTATGAAAAATAAAATTTTGACACATGTGCCATGTCAACAAGCAGAAAGGGGTACTAATAAAATGAATAGGTCTAAATATATTCCAACTCAGTAAGGGTGACATGTCACCTAATAACAATGGTTAGTAAGGAAAATATAAGTTCAACAACTATTCCACACAAAAAATGGCGACATGTCAACAAGGATAAAGGGGTACTAAGAAAAATAAAATTTTGACACTTGTTCCATCTCAACAAGGAGAAAGGGATAATAATAAAATCAATAGGTTGAAATTTGTGCCAACTCAGCAAGAGTGATATGTCACCTAATAGAAAGGGGTAATAAGGAAAATATAATTTTAACACCTATGCCACACAAAAAAGGGTGACACGTTAATATAGGTAAAGGGGTACTAAGAAAAATATAAGTTTGACACACGTGCCTTTTCAACAAGGAGAGAGGGGTACTAAGAAAATAAAGATGTGGAAAGCTATGACAAATCAAAAAATATGGAAGGTCGCAACAAAACCAGGGTTACTAAAGAAAAGAGAAGTTCAACACCTATTCCACACAAAAAATGGTGACACGCCAATTGAGATAAAGGGGTACAAAGAAAAATAAAATTTTGACACTTGTTCTATGTCAACAAGGATAAAGGGGTATGATTAAAATGAAGAGGTTGAAAACTATTCAAACTTAGCAAGGGTGACATGTCACTTAAGAGAAAGGGGTACTAAGGAAAATAGAATTGTACACCTATGCCACACAAAAACGGGTGACATGTTAACATAGATAAAGTGGTACTAAGAAAAATAAAAGTTTTACACTTGTGCCATGTAACCAAGGAGAAAGGGGTACTAAGAAAATGAATATGTCAAAATCTATGCCAACTCAACCAGGGTGACATGTCACCTATGCACAAGGGGTACTAAGGAAAAGATAATTTCAACACTATTGATGGCCAAAAATGACGATGTTCAACATCATGGGGAGATCACCTTGTCAGGGTCCCAATTACACCCTTATCTGTTGAAATGGTGATTCTAACTAGTTCTATGGGTCTCTAGTTACCTTTTTCCTAAGAATATCCTAATATAATTTTAATCTAATATGGACTATTTTATATATTTTTAAAGTTATATACACAACCTTCTATCTGCTAATGTATATTGTTACCTTCTTTTATCAATAGACAGAAGGAAAGGGATTACTCTCTTTCAAAATCCTTGCAAGAAAGAAACCCTAAGGATGACACAAGGGCTTAGCTATGCCACAGTGGATTTCAGTCCTGTGAAAGGATACTTTATGGACTTAAATGCAAAAGAATCTTTAATTTATGATGCAAGTTAACAAAAAGGAAAACATATCTTAATCCCAAGAAGGATAGGCTTACTAATAATCAAGAGAAAGAATAAATAATAAGAAGAGGGAAGTACTTTAATTGTAATTGGGGTTAATATGGATCTAAAAATCATCAAAATAGTTCAAGGATTTATAGGTTCATCTTAACCCGAATTACAAAAAAGGGTGACACCTCAATAAAGATAAAGGGGTACTAAGAAAAATGAAACTTTGACACCCATGGCATGTCAACCAAGATAAATGGGTACTACGAAAATGAAGATGTCAAAAGCTATTCCAACTTAGCAAGGGTGATTATTAACCTAATATCAAGGGGTACTAAGGAAAATAGAATTTCAAAACCTATGCCAAACAAAAAAGGGCGACACATCAACAAAGATAAAGGGGTACTAAGAAAAATAAATGTTTGACACCCGTGCCTTGTCAACAAGGAGAAAGGTGTGCTAAGAAAACAAAGAGTTGAAAATCTATGCCAACTCAGCAAAGGTGACAAGTCACAAAAGAGAAAGGGTTAAAAATGAAAAAATAGGTTCAACACCTATGCCACACAAAAAAGGGTGACACGTCAATAGAGATAAAGGGGTACTAAGAAAAATAAACCTTTTACACCCTTGCCATGTCCACAAGGAGAAAGCGATACTAAGCAAATGAAGAGGTCAAAGACTATTAAATCTCTAAAAGAGAGACACATCACTTAAGAGGAAGGGGTACTAAGGAAAGGAGAAGTTCAATACCTATGCCACACAAAAGAGGGTGACATGTGAACATAGCGAAAGGGGTAGTAAGAAAAAAAAGTTTCACACTTGTGCCATGTAACCAAGGAGAAAGGGGTATTAGGAAAATGAAGAGTTGGAAAGCTATGCCAACTCAGGAAGGGTGACACATCACAACAGAGCACGGGGTACTAAGGAAAAGATAATTTCAACAACTAAGCCACATAAAAAGGGGTGACATGTCAACGAAGATAAAGGGGTACTAAGAAAAATGAAATTTTGACACCCTTTTCATGTCAACCGTGAGAAAGGGGTAATAAGAAAACAAATATGTTGAAATATATGCCAACTCAGCAAGGTTGGCATTTCACCTAATAGAAAGGGGTAATAAGGAAAAGATAAGTTCAACACTTATTCCACACAAAACACAGGGACACATCAACAAAGATAAAGGGGTACTAAAAAAAATAAAAGTTTGACACCCATGCCATGTCAACAAGGTGAAAGGGGTATTAAGAGAATGAAGAGGTCGAAATATATTCCAACACAACAAGAGTGACATGCCACCTAATAATAATGGGTACTAAGGAATAGAAAATATCAACACCTATGACACAAAAAAAGGGTGACACGTCAACAAATATAACGAGATAGTAATAAAAATAGAATTTTGATGCCCATGATATGTCCACAAGGAGAAAGGGGTACTAACAAAATGAATAGGTCAAAATCTATACCGACTCATAAAGGGTGACACATCAGATAATAGAAATGGGTAATAAGGAAAAGAAAATTTAAACACCTATGCCACACAAAAAAGGGTGACACATCAATAGTGATAATGGGGTACTAAGAAAAATACAAGTTTGACACCCATGCCTTGTCAATAAGGAGAAAGGGGTACTAATAAAACAAAGAGGTGTAAATCTATGCCAAATCAACAAAGGTGACACATCCCAAAAGATCAACGGTTACTAAGGAAAAGAGAAGTTCAACACCTGTGCCACACAAAAAAGGGTGACACGTCAATAGAGATAAAGGGGTACTAAGAAAAATTAAAGTTTGACACCAATGCAATGTCAACAAGGAGAAAGGGGTACTCATAAGAAAACGAGGTTGAAAGTTATTCCAACTCAGTAAGGGTGAAAAATCACCTAATACCAAGGGGTACTACAAAAGATATAATTTCAACACCTATACCAAACAAAAATAGGTGACGTGTCAACAAAGATAAAGGGGTACTAAGAAAAATAAAAGTTTGACACACGCACCATGTAACCAAGGAGAAATGGGTACTAAGAAAATGAAGAGTTGGAAAGATATGAAAACTTATTAAGGGTGACGTGTCAAGCAACAGGAAATGTTACTAAGGAAAAGAGAAGTTCAAGAACTATGGCATATAAAAAAGGGTGACACGTCAACAAAGATAAAGTGGTACTAATAAAAATGAAGGTTTATGTCAACTAGTAGAGAGGGGTACTAAGAAAATGAAGAGGTTGAAAGCTATGCCAACTTCGCAAGGGTGACATGTCACCTAATATCAAGGTGTACTAAGGAAAATATAATTTAAACACCTATTCCACACAAAGAAGGGAGACATGTCGATAGAGATAAAGGGGTACTAAGAAAAATAAGTGTTTGACACCTATACCATTTAAACAAGGAGAAATGGGTACTTAGAAAACTAAGAGATTTAAATCTATGCCAACTCAGCAAGGGTGACACGTCACCTAAGAGCATGGGTTACTAAAAAAAACATAAGTTCAACACCTATGTCACACAAAAAAGGGTACTAAGAAAAAAATAAGTATGACATTTGTGGCATGTCAACAAGGAGAAATTGGTATCGATTAAATGAACTATTGGAAATCTATAGAAAAATAAAAAAGGGTGACATGTGACAGAAGATAAAGTGGTACTAAGGAAAATATAAGTTCAACACCTATGCCACATAAAAACGTGTGACACGTCAACATAGATAAAGGGTTACTAAGAAAAATATAAGTTTGACACCCATGCAATGTCAACAAGGAGAAGGCAACACTAAGAAAACAAAGACGTCGAAATTAATTCCAACTCAAAAAAGGTGAGACGTCACCTAACACCAAGGGGTACTAAGGAAAAGAGAAGTTAGACACCTATGCCACAAAAAAAAGTGCGACATGTCAGCATGGATAAAGCGGTTGATCCAGATTAGTTTTGGCATGAAATGAGAGAGGGGATATTATAAAGAAATGTATAGAGATATTTCGGATATCCAATAATATAACATAAATGTATCAAACATGAAACCATAAAAACATAGATAAAATAATACACAATTTTATATTAATGAGCGAAAATGTACAAAGACTGTAAAAATACAGAGTGAAAGACTCGCTAGAATGGTGGCAACTTATCTCTGAGAAGAGATGTGTCCGCTATTCGCATTCACAAGAAGATGATTTTATAATGAGGCTCCAAAGGCCTTTTTATCATAAAGAAAATCCAAAACCCTAACTCTAGAAGATTAAAAGCCAACAATTTTGTGGACCCCATTTTGGGTAGTTTGGTGTATCAACTTTCCGAGGGTGTAACGTTGGCATACGATCTCTGTTTGGGGAACACGATAGATCCTTGGAAAGGTATCGTCAATGAGATTAATTTTCGGGGATAAATCAAAGCCTTTAATTATCATTGAGAACATATATATATAAAAACCTTCATTTAGGCCCTCAAAATGGCCCCGAATGTTAAAAACTGCTAAAAATAGTAAATTGCCAGAAAATAGTTTCGAGCCAGTTGGAAAAGGTGGGTGGCCATCGATATCTACCTAGATCAAGGGTACTAAGAAAAATAAAAATTTTACACTTATTCCCTTTAAATAAGGATAAATGAGTACTAAGAAAATAAAGATGTCGAAACCTATTCCAAATCAGAAAGGGTGACACATCACCTAAGAGTAATGGATAATAAGGAAAGGAGAAGTTCAACACCTATTCCACAAAAAAATGAGAAATGGAAACTATGAAATCGAAGAGGTCAAAATCTATCCCGACTAATCAAGGGTGACTTGTTAGGTAATAATAAGTGGTACTAATGAAAAGAGAAGTTCAATATCTATGCCACAAAAAAAAGGGTGACACATCAATAGATCAGATAAAGGGGTATTAATAAAAATACAATTTCGACACTTGTTCCATGTAAACAAGGATAAACAGGTACTAAGAAAATGAATATGTCAAAATATATGAGAACTCGACAAGGGTGACATGTCACCTAAGAGAAAAGGGTACTATGGAAAATATATGTTCAACACCTATGCCACACAAAAAAATGGCAGCACGTCAACATAGATAAATGGGTACCGAGAAAAATAAAAATTTGACACCCATTACATTTCAACAAGGAGAAAGGGGCACTGAGAAAATGAAGAGGTTGAAACTTATGCCAACTCAGCAAGGGTGACATGCCACCTAATTGAACGGGCTACTAAGGAAAAGATAAGTTCAACACCTATGCCACACAAAAAATGATGACACATCAACAAAGATAAAGGGGTACTAAGAAAAGAAAAATTTGACAGCCATGCCATGTCAACACGGAGAAAGGGGTACTAGGAAAATGAAGAGGTCAAAATCTATTCGAACTCAGCAAGGATGACATGTCACCAAATAGAAATGGGTACTCAGGAAAAGAGAAGTTCAACACCTATGCCACATAAAAAGGGTGGTATGTCAACAAATATAAATGGGTACTAAGAAAAATAAAAGTTTGGCAGACATGCCATTTCAACAAGAAGATAAAGGATAACAAGAAAATAAATATGTCGAAATATCTTCGAACTCGACAAGGGTGAAACGTGACCTAACATCCAATGGTACTAAGGAAAAGACAAGTTCAAAACCTATGCCACACAAAAAAAGGTGACACATCAACGTAGATAAAGGGGTAGTAAGAAAAATAAAAGTTTGACACGAGTGCCATGTCAAAAAGGAGAAAGGGGTACTAATAAAATGAATAGGTTGAAAGGTATTCCAACTCAATAAGGGTGACACATCAACTAATAACAAGGGGTACTAATAAAATGAATAGGTTGAAAGGTATTCCAACTCAATAAGGGTGTCACATCAACTAATAACAAGGGGTACTAAGGAAAATAAAATTTCAGCACTCACTCCACACAAAAAATGGAAACACGTCAACATAGATAAAGGGGCACTAAGAAAAGTAAAAGTTTGACACTTGTGCCATGTCAACAAGGAGAAAGGGAAACTACAAAAATGAAGAGATAGAAACATTTTCAACTCAGCAAGGTTGAAATGTCACCTAAGAGAAATGGGTACTAAGGAAAAGATAATTTCAACACATATGCGACACAAAAAAAAGGCAACACATCAATAGGATAAAGGGTTACTAAGAAAAATAAATGTTCTAGACTTGTGCCATCTCAACAAGGAGAAATGGGTACTAAGAAAATGAAGAGGTTGAAAGGTATTCAAAGTCAGCAAGGGTTACAAGTCACCAAACTACAAGGGGTACTAAGGAAAAGAGAATTTCAACACCTATGCCACACAAAAAGGGGTGACACATCAACAAAGATAAAGAGGTACTAAGAAAAATAAAATTTGACACCTGTGCGATGTCAAGAAGGAGAGGGTGATATTAAGAAAATGAAGAGTTTGAATGCTATGCCAACTCAATAAGGGTGACACATCACCTAATACCATGAGACACTAAGGAAAATATAATTTCAACACCTATGCTACACAAAAAAGGGTGACACGTCAACAAAGATAAAGGGGTACTAAGAAAAATAAAAGTTTGACACTTATTCCATTTAAACAAGAAAAAATGGGTACTAGGAAAATGGAGAAGTTGAAAGCTACACCAAGTCAGCAAGGGTGACATGTCACCTTATATCAAGGGTTACTAACAAAAGTATAAGTTCAACACCTATGTAACACAAAAAAGGGTGAGATGTCAAAAGAGATAAAGTGGTACCAAGAAAAATAAAAAAATTGATGCTCGTGCCATGTCAACAAGGAAAAAGGGTTACTAATAAAAAAAAGTGTTGGAAAGATATAACCAAATAAGTAAGGGTGACATGTCATAGAAGATAATGGGGTACTAAGGAAAATAGAATTTCAAGAGCCTATGCCACATAAAAAAGAGTGACACGTCAACATAGATAAAGGGGTACTAAAAAAAATACAAGCTTGATACTCATGCATTTTCAACAAGGAGAAAGTGGTACCAAGAAAAGAAAAAGTAAAAATCTATTCCAAATTATAAAAGGTGACATGTCACCTAAGACCAAGGGGTACTAAGGAAAAGAGAAGTTCAACACCTATTCCACACAAAACATTTTGACATGTCAACATAGATAAAGGGGTATTAAGAAAAATAAATGTCTGACACCCATGCCATGTCCACAAGGAGAAAGGGGTACTAAGAAAATGAATAGGTAGAAATCTATTCCAACTTAACAAGGGTGACATGTCACCTAAGAGAAAGGGGTATTAAGGAAAAAATAACTTCAAAACCTATGCCACACAAAAAAGGGTGACACGTCGATAGAGATAAGGTGGTACTAAGAAAAATAAAAGTTTTACACTTATACCCTTTAAACAAGGAGAAGGGAGTATTAAGAAAATAAATATGTCAAAAGATATTCCAAATTCGAAAGGGTGACAAATCACCTAAGAGGAAGGGGTAATAAGGAAAATATAAGTTCAACACCTATTCCAAAAAAAAATTAGAAAGGGATACTATGAAAATGAAGAGGTCAAAATCTATGCCAACTCAACAAGGTGACTTGTCACCTAATAATAACTGGTGCTAATGAAAAGGGAAGTTCAATACCTATTCCACAAAAAAAAGGGTGACATGTCAATAGAGATAAATGCATACTAAGAAAAATAAAATTTCGACACATGTGCCATGTAAACAAGGAGAAAGGGTTACTAGGAAAATGAATAGGTCAAAATCTATGTGAACTAGACAAGGGTGACACATCACCTAAGAGAAAAGGGTACTATGGAAAAGAGAAGTTCAACACCTATGCCAAAAAAAAAGGGTGACACATCAACATAGATAAATAGGTACCAACAAAAATAAAAGTTTGACACACATTACATTTCAATAGGGAGAAAGGGGCACTAATAAAATGAACAGGTCGAAAGTTATTTCAACTCAGCCAGGGTGACATGTCACCTAATTGCAATGGGTACTAAGGAAAATATAAGTTCAACACCTATGCCACACAAAAAATGATTACACATCAACAAAGATGAAGGGGTACTAAGTGAAGAAAACTTTGACACCCATGCCATGTCAACAACGAGAAAGGGGTACTAGGAAAATGAAGAGGTCAAAATCTATTCGAACTCAGCAAGGGTGACATGTCACCAAATAGAAAGGGGTACTTAGGAAAAGATAAGGTCAACACCTATGCCACATAAAAAAGGGTGGGGCGTAAACAAATATAAAGGGGTACTAAGAAAAATAAAAGTTTGACACCCATGCCATTTCAACAAGAAGATAAAGGATAATAATAAAATAAATATGTCGAAAGATCTGCCAAAATGACAAGGGTGAAACGTGACCTAAAATCTAATGGTACTAAGGAAAAGAAAAGTTCAACAACTATGCCACACAAAAAATGGTGACACATCAACAAAGATAAAGGGGTACTAAGAAAAATAAAAGTTTGGCAGTTGTTCCATTTCAAAAAGGAGTAAGTGTTACTAGGAAAATGAATAGGTATAAAGCTATTCCAACTCAAAAAGGGTGACAAATCAACTAATAACAAGGGGTACTAAGTAAAATAAAATTTCAGTACTTATTCCACACAAAAAATGGCAACACGTCAACATAGAAAAATGGGTACTAAGAAAGATAAAAGTTTGACACATGTGCCTGTCAACAACGAGAAAGGGGAACTACAAAAATGAAGAGATAGAAACCTTTTCCAACTCATCAAGGGTGAAATTTCACCTAAGATAAAGGGGTAATAATAAAAATATAAGTTGAACAACTATGACATACAAACAAGGGTAACACATCAACAAAGATAAAGGGTTACTAAGAAAAATAAATGTTCTACGCTTGTGTCTTGTCAACAAGGAGAAAGGGGTACTAAGAACATGAAGAGGTTGAAAGGTATTCCAAGTCAACAAGGGTTTCAAGTCACCAAATAACAAGGGGTACTAGGGAAAAGATAAGTTCAACACCTATGCCACACAAAAAGGGGTGACACATCATCAAAGATAAAGAGGTACTAAGAAAAATAAAATTTTGACACTCATGCGATGTCAACAAGGAGAAAGTGGTATTAAGAAAATGAAGAGGTCAAAAACTATGCCAACTCAATAAGGTTGACATATCACCTAATACCATGGGGTAATAAGGAAAACATAATTTCAACAACTACGCTACATAAAAAAGGGCGACACATCAACAAAGATAAAGGGGTATTAAGAAAAATAAAAGTTTGACACCTATGCCATTTAAACAAGGAAAACGAGGTACTAAGAAAACGAAGAAGTTGAAAGCTACACCAACTCATCAAGGGTGACACGTCACCTTATAGAAAGGGTTACTAAAAAAAATATAAGTTCAACACCTATGTAACACAATAAAGGGTGAGATGTCAAAGGAGATAAAGTGGTACCAAGAAAAATTAAAATTTGACGCACGTGCCATCTCAAAAAGTTCAAAGGGTTACTAATAAAATGAAGTGTTGGAAAACTATAACCAAATCAGGAAGGGTGACATGCCATATAAAATAAAGGGGTACTAATTAAAAGAGAATTTCAAAAACCTATTCCACATAAAAAAGAGCGACACATCAATAGAGATAAAGGGGTACTAAAAAAATACAAGCTTGACACTCATGCAATGTCAACAAGGAGAAAGTTGTACTAAGAAACCAAATAAGTCAAAATATATTCCAAATTAGCAAAGGTGACACCTCACCTAAGACCAAGGGGTACTAAGGAAAAGATAAGTTCAACACCTATGCCACATAAGAAATTTTGACACGTCAACATAGATAAAGCGGTATTAAGAAAAATAAATGTTTGACACATGTGACATGTACACAAGGAGAAAGGGGTACTAAGAAAATGAATAGGTAGAAATCTATTCCAACTTAGAAAGGGTGACATGTCACCTAAGAGAAAGGGGTACTAGGAAAAATACAACTTCAAAACTTATTTCACACAAAAAAGGGTGACACGTCGATAGGGATAAAAGGGTACTAAGAAAAATAAATGTTTGACACCTATGCCTTGTCAACAAGGAGAAATGGGTACCAAGAAAACAAAGAGAGGGAAAGCTATTCCAACTCAACAAAGGTGACACGTCAGAAAAGATAAATGGTTACTATGGAAAAGATATGTTCAACACCTATGCCAGGAAAAAAAGGGTGGCACATTAATAGAGATAAAGGGGTACTAATAAAAATGAAAGTTTGAGACCCATTCCATGTCAACAAGGAGAAAGGGGTACTATTAAAAAAAATAGGTTGAAAGCTATTCCAACTTCGCAAGGGTGACATGTCACCTAATAGCAAGGGGTACTAAGGAAAAGAGAAGTTCAACACCTATGTCACACAAAAATGGGTGACATGTCAACAAAGATAAAGGGGTACTAAGAAATAAAAATGGTTGACACCCATGCCATGTAACAAAGGAGAAAGGGGTACTAAGAAAATTAAGGGGTGGAGAGATATGCAAAATTAGCAAGTGTGATGTGTCACAAAAGAGTGATGGGTACTAAGGAAAACATACGTTCAACAACAAAGGGTGACACATCAATAGAGATAAAAAGGTACTAATAAAAATAAAATTTTGATACTCGTTCATGTTAAACAGGATAAAGTTGTACTAAGAAAACAAAGAGGTTGAAATATATTGCAACTCAGAAAGGGTGACATGTCATCTAATAACAAGGGGTACTAAGGAACAAAGAAGTTCAAAACCTATGCCACACAAAAAATGGTGACATGTCAACAAAGATGAATGGTTAATAAGAAAAATAAACGTTTGACACCCCTGCCATGTCAACAAGAGGAAAGGGGTACTAATTAAAAAAATAGGTCAAAATAAATGCCAAATCAGCAAGGGTGACACGTCACCTAATAGCAATGGGTGCTAAGGAAAAGAAAATTTCAAAACCTATTCCAAATTAAAAAGGACGACATGTCAACAAAGATAAATGGGTACTAGGAAAAATAATTTTTTGACACCCATGCCATGTCAACAAGGAGAAAGAGGTACTATGAAAATCAATAGTTCAAAATCTAGGCCAGCTCAGCAAGGGTGACCCATCACCTAAGATAAAGGGGTACTAAGGAAAATATAATTTTAACACCTATTCTACACAAAAAAGGGTGACACATCAATAAAGATAAAGGGGTACTAATAAAATGAAATGTTTGACATTCATGCCTTGTCAACAAGGGGAAAGGGGTACTAATAAAATAAAGTGTTGGAAATCTATGCCAACTCAAAAAATATGACATGTCAAAAAAGAGAAAGGGTTACTAAGGAAAATATAAGTTCAACACCTATGCCACACAAAAAAAGGGTGACACATCAATAGAGATCAAAGGGTACTAAGAAAAATAAAAGTTTGACACCTCTGTCATGTCAACAAGGATAAAGGGATACTAAGAAAATGAAGAGGTCGAAAACTATTCAAAGTTAGCACAAGTGACATGTCACCTAAGAGAAAGGGGCACTAAGGAAAATACAACTTCAACACCTATGCCACATAAAAAAGGGTGACACATCAAGGGAGATAAACGGGTACTATGAAAAATATAAGTTTGAAACTCATGGCATGTAACCAAGGAGAAAGGGGTACTAATAAATGAAGAGTTAGAAATCTATGCAAACTTGTCAAGGGTGAGGCATCAAAAAAGAGCAAGGGGTAGTAAGGAAAAGAGAATTCAAACAAATATTCTATGATAACCCTATAATTATATAGGATCAACTGTTGATTGTAATTTTTGTCCCTTTAGTGTTTTTGACTTGCAGATGGTGCTGCATTCTAAAAAAAACAAAAGAAATGAAAAGAGAAGAAACAAAAAAAGAAAAAATGAAAAAATAAAAGAGGGCAAAAGAAAATGGATCAAAGCCCCATGAAATGATAGTGACTTGATCCATACAGTTTAAACATGGTCAAGTCTTTTGAATTTAAGTACCTAGGATTAATGAATAATCTTGCCTAAATTTTCTAACCTTAGCCAAGTAATCAGGTTAGTTAGTGAATAAGTTTGAACAAACAGTCTAATCTTGGTCAAATACAAGTAATCAGGTTAGTTAGTGAATAAGTTTGACCAAACAG
Source organism: Picea sitchensis (assembly GCA_010110895.2). Classification (NCBI taxonomy): domain Eukaryota; kingdom Viridiplantae; phylum Streptophyta; class Pinopsida; order Pinales; family Pinaceae; genus Picea; species Picea sitchensis. Next base: position 71,551 of record SNQJ01S0011836.1, on the reverse strand, counting down.
TCTAATCTTGGTCAAATAGCCCCTAGGCAGAGTATTTTCTTAGCCCAATAGTTAAGTTGGGCTAAGGGCGCAAAGGAGTAGTTTAGGACATAGGTTAGTTGATTTCTTTTCAATAAAATATGTAAGATGATCGATGGAAAGTGAAGGATTTGGATAATGAAATGTTTTTCTAAACCCATGGTGATCAAAAGAAAAAGAAGTTGTGTGCAAAACCCACAAAATGTCATTTAGCCTAAGTTCTGCATCATATATTAAATTGTGCCCTGGAGACTAAAGATCGGGCCCAGATCTATGACTGAGCTGTTGGCACTCAAATCTATGATCCACAGAAGATTCTGGACCCCCTCAATCATTCAACCTTTAACGGTGGGGGGGGTTCGGAAACGATGTTTAAATGGTGCGCTCCGATCTACGGTCATCCCATCTGTGCATAATCAGATGGTCCACAGGAGATTTCAGACCCCCCCGACCGTTNATATCCAGCAGATTCAGCTTCGCCCAGATCAATGGTCAAGAAAATTATCCCGGACCCCCCCCGACCTTTCGACCTTTAACGGTGAGGGGGTTGGTCTGGAATGAAGTAAATTCCAGGCGGGCCCCATCCCAACATGTCATCACCCCATTGCATCCTAACTCCCCTTCTCCAAAAATTTGAACCCAACCATTTGTCCAACTCACCACTTCCATCCCGAGGTGTCGCATCCCTCAACCACCCTTTGCAAGTTCCACATCACGACCATGTTATCACGTCCCATCCTCTTAACCATTACAGGTTATATCTTGTCCATTCATCTCCCAATCACCTTTCTACATGTCAATCATTTGCATACATAAAATGTCCTTCGCCTCACCCTCTCATGCTCTAAATGACCCGTTGGCCATTTATGATTGGCCAGATACCCATTGTTCATCTGACATGCCCTTCTTCACCCAGCGGATACCCGTTCACTCAAATTCAACCCCATTTCGGCCAGTTCCCATTCATCTCACACCCTACGTATCAGAGAATCATTTTCTTTCACCTCTGCAACACCTCATCCAACCATAGTTTTTCACCTACTATCATGTGTTCAATGTGTAGGTACTGGAGGAAATCAATGGCGTCCAAAAGTAAAAAATCAAATACAAAGGAAAATCCTTTTCTCCCACCTCCTGTTGATCTCGACCAGATCCCATTAGAAGACAAAGACTATCTAATCTCAGAAACCAAGTCTGAATTCAACTTTGCTGAGCTGTAGTCATGGCTTAGAGACACCTTCATTGATTAGAGAAATGAAATTGGGCTTTGGCAGTGAAATCCCCCACTGTATCTTTTTCCCCAAGTCTATCATTTTCTTGAATTTGCCCTGAAGTGCCAAGAACACTACCTCCCTGATCAGAGAACCATTGTATCTTCATCTAGAGAAACTCTTTTCCTTATTTCACCCGACGCCATCGATCCTATGATGCAAGTACCTAGAGTTGAACCTCGTTCTCCTGTCACAATTGAAATTCTGATGGAACTTTATCAGAACCTGATGTTTCCCCAAAGAGCAGAAATCTTTGAGCTATTCCTTCCACAAGATTCCCCCAAGAAGAATCCTCCCTATAACTCATCCATATTTTTCGAAAAGGGAAATCAGATTATCTCGACATTGTGTTGTTTGCTCGGTTATTTCTCAGACGAATGGGTGGATGAACCTGTCTTAGGTTTCCTGTCCATTTTCTTTGTTGAAGAGAAAGTGGCCACCCATTTCGCGTATAGCGGTTTTTTGGCCGAGAACCTGCATGGCCAACTGGAAAATTTCCCTACATAAGGCATGTTATGATATTCTTAAATACTGGCCTACATGTTCATGTTCTATCAAGAGGAAAAATTTTCCTTTCACATGCAGAAGATGGACAAGGAAGGAAAATGTCAAGCAGTCACTTTATGGACGTTGTTTCTGAGGAGAAGATCAACTGAGTTCACTTTCAAACAATTCATCGAGATTTTATATCATCCATTGGTAGGCATGCTCAGTGGAAGACCAGAGCCGAGGATAAACAAGAAGATCCAAAGGGTTCTACACCTTTCATATCTCGCAAAGACTGGGGATTGGGTCTTATACCCGAATCATACAGAAACCAGAGTGTATAGATGTGAACTGGCTTCGTATAAACTGCCTAATTATGTACCGGTCTAGATATTTGCACTAGAATATACTCGTCAGGTGATAAATTTAGATCACATTCATTTTGTGTCTCTGAAGAAAAAACAACATATGAGGATTAAAGGGAAAATTGGACCGTTTATTTGCAACAATCGAGCTACTGGAGAAGAGGTAGATAAACTACTGCAGGAAATGAAGTTCATCACCAGTTTCATTTGGAACTATGATCTGGTTGGGATGATTGCAGAGATGAGATCCAAAAACAAGAGCTCACCTTATGCTCACGTCCTCAAACCAGAAAATGAAAAGTATGTGAACCAAACAGAGTGGGAGGCAAATACTCTGGTAGACAATGAACAACCGAAAGTTCCTTCAGTCTCTTTTTCAAATACTGCTACTCTTCAAATACCCAAGGAAAAAAATCCAAGAAAGGATGATTCAACTTCAATCACTGAGGTATCAACAGAAGATTTTCAGGTATACAACAAGAAAACCAAAACCACTCATGCTACTCACATGTCTGGCGAGGAAGATCTCTGCTCTGCCACAATGATTGAAAGAATACAACAGGTGGTGTCCACTTCTTCTTCAACGAAGTAGAAAGAGATAGTTGTGACCACCCAAAGTCCACAAGCATCTGCACCTGTAAACATTTTTGAGAAATATGATATGATTAAAAAGAAGAACCAGATGCTGACTAATAGCACCTACTCCCAGTTCTAGAAGAAAACCTCCACAACACAGCACAAACTATTGTCATCCTTTGATACAGAGAAAGGAAGAATGCATCTGGCATTCCTGTAAGCACACATTTCTCATCCCAAAGAGATCACTGTCTATAATAGGTCAACTATTGTTTTTGACACTAAACAAGTCCATCCAGCTGACTAGATGGATTTGCATAGACAGACTGGAGAAATGGTCTTCTCCACATTAGCACATGCTTCCTCTATCGCAACTAAGTTACAGGTATCTTTAAGCAATGTTCAGACCCAATTGAAGTTGGAAAAGATATCCTCTTTTGCAAAAGACAATAGAGTGAAATCCTTAGAGGAGTTGGTGCTCAAGATCGGGTATGATCCCTCAAATGTAAAAGAAGTTGAGGATATGATAAAGAAAAAGAATGATGACATTGCATCTCTAATAAAATAGCTTAAATTGCCACCAACAAAAGATTCACAAGCCAAAGAGATAGCTGAGGCAGAAAATGAGAAAGAAGAATTGTTGAAACTTATCATGTAGCAGAATGCAAAGCTCAGGGAAATGGAGGCAAAGTTGGAAAAGTTATTGAAAGAGAAGGAAAAATTGACCCCGATGGAATTCATTCCATTGAGTGTAGTTTCCATAGAAAAAGTCAAAACAATAACTATGCCAACAACCACTACTGCAGAAATTCGATCATCAACCCCATTGAAAGCACTGGAAAAAACTATGGAGCTAGCAAAGTCCATGGAGGAAATGAATTTGCAAGAACCATAGATTAATAGGTTGAAAAGGGAGGTCAAAAATCTCTGGGAACTCAAATCTCCTTTCCAAACAAGATATAATGTTGAGAGACAGGAAACATATAAGCTTAAGAAGGAAGTACAAGAACTCCAGAAACAAATAGTGGCAGGAAAGACATTAGCAGAGGCTAAGGAAAATATCTGGATAGATATCTCTAATTCCATAAACGAGATTTGGCCCATGGTGCAAATCATGTTTGAACAACATGATCTGGTGTGAAAGAGAAGACAGGCCATTGACAAGATAAGAAAAGAATTGGATGAAATGCCCTCGACAACCAACAAGATCATCAAGTTTCTGAACTCAAAAACCAAAGAAGAGCTCGAAGAACTGAAAGTCAAAGACAAAACAGAGACTATCCTCGAAGTAAAAAGAGTGTTGACTAAAAGAGGATTAATGTTTCAGTTGGAGGAAAAGACTCAGAACATGGACATTGAAGTTCAAATATTTTTTAGCAAAATTGAAGCCTTACAGAAAAAGGGTCTTCCCCATCTATGGGTCTTGAATGATAAATTAATGACTTTGTCCGATTACAAGAAAAAGATCACTACCATGGAAAAATACAGTTCCAAGTTTTCAGGGATGCAAGGCAACATCACAGGAAAAGAATTCTTGGAGACTCTACAACATGACCTCCATATACAACGTGAAATTAAATACATTTTCCTCATCAAGCCGACTTTTGCTAAGTACACCGAGATGGATGAAGTCTACCGCCGGCTATTGAAAGTTACCATCCCAAGCCCACAAATGTGGGGTGAGTTGTGCAAATTGATCGAGTAAAGGTAATTCCTCATCCAGCTCAGCGTCTAGTGCAATCGAAGTCATCTGAATGACTCACCAATGGTCTTCCCTGAAATTAGCATGAAATATTTGACACATCGTCATCAGTTACTGCATTTATGCATTTTGTTAGTTAGTTAGTTAGACTTAGACTCCATCACGTCTTTATCATTAATGACAGGTTCATTGTAACTTTTATTATAAATATTTCCAACTTAGAAGTATCGAGGGTTGTTGATCTTTACCCCCGAGCAAGCTCTAGTTGTTGTAATTTTTATCATGAATTTATTCCAGTAATACAAAGAGAAGTTTCACATGATTCCTTCATGTCAATTGTTGGTGAAGTTCCCTCTGTCTGTGTATAAGTTTTTCCTTCTCAGTTATCATATTGTCTTTCTACATATAATCTTTAAAGGAAGTTAAAGTTGCATAATTTACCATTGTGTACTCTGTTCTTAATCTTTTATAGATTTAAATGTTTTTCCTTTGATGTTATAACAAAGAAATTCTTAAATTATTTTTTGTTTTAACTGATATCTCACCTTTTCAAGAATACACCATTTTTATTCCTAAAGAATCCAGCATTAGCAGTATCTCGCCTTGTGAAACAAATATTGTAATGATTGTCTTTAACTTCTATCTTTTAAAAACAAACCCCATAGACCAATGGAAGCATAAGTGATATTCAACCATTTCATTCAAAAAAAATACAAACAACTCTGTTATATTCTTTCCAACTATCCTAAAATCTTGAAAACTCAAACAAAGATAAAACTCACAGAGAGATCCCTCTCTGAAATTGGTAGGGATAGCTTCCATTTTCGAAGAGCTTGGTTAAGGTTACCTCTGATAAGTTTATTCTTACCTCATAACAACCTCTGGGAATTTACAGAGTGATAACATAAATGGTGACCATATCGGAGAAGAACTGAAACAAACTTTCCAGCCCTTGTTTCCTTTCCCCTAGAACAAAGACGACTTTATTTTTGGAAAAAACGCAAAACCTAATGTTTACCTAGAAATAATTTTCAGAGATTGTTAAAGTTTGTGTATAAATAACAAAAATTTCCAAAGGTAGAATAAAATCAAAAGTTGTATCTCCCAAAAGAATTTCTACCAGATCTCATCCTGGCCCAGAACCTCCAATAGTAATAGATAATCCCGAAAGACTACTCAGGAAGAAAAGCACTGCAAAAATTTCGAGGAGTAACAACCCACTTCCGAGGTCTTTTTCCATCCCAGAAAAGTTATTTGTTCTTCCAGACCTTGAGTCTGAGATACCCTTTTGAACAAGTCTTTTCAGGGAAAAATCTAGCAGTTTTGTTAGTGAAACAGTCTTAGACCAAACCATTTTTTAGCCCAGGACCCTTGAGATACTTTCTCCTAGAGCTGAAGTTGAGCAACATTTTCACTCTAAGAATAATAAGCTTGAATACCTAATCGCAAATATTGGTCAGGCCTTAGACAAGCTCCATCTTCAACAATCCATCGAACTTCCTGTTTTAACCATTGTTGCAGTTTCTGCTAAACTTACACCAGGTCACTCCATTCCTCCAAGCCCTTCGTCCTCTATATATTCAGGCATTTATTCTCCTGTCACACAGGTTTTTGTTTAGCCTCCTCCACCAATCATGGCAGAAAGATATGCTCCGTTGGTATTGGTTTCTCCTTTACATGACATGCCCCAAGATTATCAAACTATACTTCCATAGTTCGATAGTACCAATCCCTTGAATGCACGACAACATGTTGACAAAATGAATGATTACTTTGACCTACAAGAAGTAGACGAAGTTGATGTGCAGATGAGATTATTTGCACAAAGCCTAACTAGGGAGGTGAAAAAATGGTTCAAAACTTTACATGTTGCTACCATTACTGACATTACTATTTTCCATCAGACTTTCCTAGATCGGTGGGAGGTAAAGAAAAATCCTCTCCAAATTCTATCGGAGTATGAGAACATCAGAATGAACCAAGGAGAGACAATGCAGGATTACTGCACTCATTTCAACAATCTATACAATGCTATACTGACTGAAATCAAACCACCACAAGGTTTAGACTTAATAAATTTTCCTGATGGTTTTGACGCTGACATGTCATATCAATTAAGGGAAAGAAACACAACAACTCTGGAAGACATACAAAAAAGTTTCGTCAGTGTAGAAGCAAATCTTTTGGCCAGAAGGGACAGGCAGAGAACAGAGAAGAGGGTCACCATTAAGGAAGAACCTTCTACTTCCTCATCTGATGCCAAACTAAATTCTCTAGCTAGAGCTATGGAGAAAATGATGGATAGACTCACGATAACTGACAGGAACCCACCTAGGGAGAACCAAGCTACCCCTCAAATCAAAAACCCAAACTTTAGAAGAAATCCACCTCATATTAGACAAAAAGATCCTAGGGATTAACGGGAACAAAGGGGACCTGAGCAGCAGATTAGACCACCTCTCTAGGAAAACTATGTTGATGATGGGGAGGAAGTCATTGAGGAGTTTTATGATGCTCATATAAATCTATTGGGTGATCATGATCACGATCATGAGTCTATTTTCCTCACCCAAAAAGAACATGAAATATTTCTCCTTTCGCAAACAGAGGTGAATGAGGAAGTTGAGAAAGCAGAACATCAAGCCTTTGCGAACGCTCTAATGGAGGTTCATAGGAAATATAACCTGAGGAGTAAGAAAACTAACGAGAATTCTCTAAAGAAGGCTGTTGAAACCAAGAAAACCTCAAGAAATCCTCCCAAGAAATCCCCTAGGCGTAATGACGTTGAATCTCTTGTGCAAAAAACTCCAGAAATTCTTAAGAGAACAAGTCGAACAAAAGTTTCATCAACCATTCAAACAGTTCCACCTATCCACAAAGTCTTTATCGATAAATCAGAAGTACGGAGTTTAAACAAAACCACCTCCCTTTTCAGCCTTGAAGGGGAACTAGCAAAATTGAAGATTCCCATTCCCCTCTCCGAGTTGATGAAAAAGAACGATTATAGGTCTCAAGTCATAAAAAATTTAAGTATCAAACCTGATATGGGTACCAAAGCCTTGAATGTTGGATTTGTAGTCAACTCTGACACAGTAAACCTTGTCGATGACCAACCTGAGCTCCTGTTTGGTCCTAAAGTTGATGGTCAAACTGATAATGGCATTGTGGCCACTTTTTACATCAGCCTAAATATCCATGATCTGATATTGCACAACGCTGTGCTAGATTCGGGTGCTTCTCACAACCTAATTCTCAAAGCCGTGATGGAAAAGTTGGGACTTGAGGTCACTAGACCTTACAAAGATTTGCGTTCTTTTGACTCCAACAAGGTCAAATGTATAGGCCTGATTAAAGACTTATGTATCACCTTGGTGCAAATCTCGGCAAAAAATTTGGTGATGGACATAGTCATGGCAGACATTCCCCCCAAGTATGGTATGTTGCTATCAAGGTCTTGGGGAGCTAAATTGAGGGGAACCCTATAGCTAGATATGTCATATTCCATCATTCCAGTTTTCGGTCAACAGATAAGACTTTACAGAGAAACACTGATGAAGTATATGGTCAATAGTCAAGAAAAGCCACACAATTACCCACTATATTCCGCACACTCTGACCTGGATTATTTTATTCTATATAATGATGGTGATCTTGAAGAACAAATCGCACAAATGGAATATGATGCACCTGATCCAAAGGACGATAAAGTGACTGTCGAAGTAAGAAACCCCATGGTTGAGGAAAATGAGGAATTGCCAGTAGACTTCTAGAGCATGGACTTCGATGGTGTTGTGAGTAAAGAAGAAGCTGGAGTCGGATTGTGGATGCATAACCACAGGTAAAATTACTCCGAGAATCATTCCTATAAACTAAACTTCCAATGTACTAACAACATAGCCGAGTACGAGGCTTTAATGCTCAGCCTGAAATTATTGAAGAAAGTTGGTGCTAAGCAGATAATGTTAAGGGGTGATTCTGAATTAATTATCAAGCAAATCAAAAGTGAGAATGAAACAAAACATCCCAGACTTAGAGCCTATCTAAATGTTTTTTTAGATGCTCTCCAATGCTTTATTGAGGTTGATTTGCAGGTGATGCCTAGAGGAAAAAATATACTCGTAGACGGACTGGCTACATCAGCAGCTACCTGTAAAATCCCTTTTTGTCCCACTCGCAAGTACACATTGGAGGTGAAGTGAAGACCCACAGTTCCTGACAACATCAGATATTGGCAGATATTTAGAAATGACGATCAAATTGAAGATTTCCTGTAATGTAAAAATGATTTCGAATGTACAAACATAGATTTAGAACAGGATGAAGAATTTGTAAATAAATCTGTTTTTGAGAATGGTAGTGTAAATACAATAGTTGCTGAAGAAATCAATGAAAATGATGTAGATTCTAATATCCTGCAGTTGAAAAATAATGTGTTACCTAGAGGGTTAGTTCCGTTGGAAGACTTTTTTTATTTTAACGATGTAGCCAAAAAACTAAAAATTGAAGCTAGAAGTAAAGAGGTTGAAGACTGTAACATAGGAACATAAGAAAACCCTAAAATAATAAAACTGTCTAAATCATTGCCACCAGAACAAAAAAGAAAATACATTGTATTTTTTAAGGAATATATAGATGTTTTTGCCTGGGGCTATGAGGACTTAAAATCCTATGACAAAAGTATCATACAACACCAGATTCCCATAAAATAAGAACACAAACCTTTCAGACAAAAACTTAGGAGAATTAATCCTAAGTTGCTTCCCCTGATAGAGAAAGAAATCAAAAAGATGTATGATGCCAAGATTATAGTCCCCTTGAGATTTTCTAAATGGGTTTCTAACCTAGTTCCAACTAGGAAGAAAACGGGCAAGATCAGACTTTGTATAGACTTCATAAATCTAAACAAAGCCTCCCTCAAAGACAATTACCCTTTACCCAAAATGGACCATATTCTACAAAAGGTGGTTGGATCCAGTAGGATCTCCTTACTGGATGGTTTCTCTGGTTACAACCAAGTTCTGTTCCATCTAGAAGATCAAGAGAAGACAACTTTTACAAAACCTTGGGGAACCTTCATGTATGTGAAGATGTCTTTTGGTTTGATGAACGCTGGGGATACTTTCCAAAGAGAAATGGATATTTCCTTTGTGTATGAGACTGGGAGATTTGTAGTCATTTATCTGGATGATTTAACTATTTACTCCAAATCCGAAAAAGAACATTTGCGCTGCCTCAGACATGTGTTTGAGAAGTGCAGGAAATTTGGGATTTCATTGAATCCTAAGAAAATCCTTTTCAGGTTAGAGGAAGGAAAACTATTGGGACACATAATCTCAAAAGACAGAATTAAAATAGATCCCAGCAGGATAGAATCTATCCAGAAGGTGGAACACCTTAGGAACATCAAAGAACTACAATATTTCATTGGCAAAATAAATTTCCTTAGAAGATTCATACCAAACTTTGCTGAGCTTCTTAGGAATATTACCAATATGTTGAATAAGGACACTAAAATCAAATGGAACGCCGAGTCCAAACAGTCATTTGAGCAGGTGAAACATGCTCTCACCCAAGCCCCAATTCTAATTATCCTAGACTATACCAAAGACTTTTGTCTTTTCTCTTTCGCATCTGAGCACACTATAGCAGCAGTATTGTTGGAGAAAAATAGTGAAGGGTATGAGCAACCCATAGCCTTTTTCAGCAAAGATTTAAGAGACGCAGCGTTGAATTATAATATTATGGAGAAACAAGCCTTCACCCTGGTAAAGGCTATAAAATATTTTAGGGTCTATATTCTCCACTCTCACACAATTGCATACGTCCCAAACATAGTGGTTAAAGATATTCTGACCCAAGATAATCCGGATGGCAGAAGAGGAAAATCGATTGCGGTCATTCTAGAATACGGCATTGAAATAAAACCTACTAAACTGATCAAAGGGAAGGGTTTGGCCAAACTAATGGCTGAGTCCAATTTTCATGCTTTAGATATTAACTTTTTGTCTATAGTAGACATACCGGAAGAGAAGGCGACTCCAAACATAAAAGAGGCATTCTTAAATTCCCCTTGGTATGCATACCTCATTTTTATAATGCACAACTTACAAGATCCTCTAGGTTTGACTAATACCAAAGCTAGGTTTATTAATTTGAAAGCATTGAAATTTTGTATTCTAGAAGGGAATCTCTATTGGAAAGATCCTGGTGGTATCTTGCTTAATTTCTTGTTAAAAGATGAAGCTGACAGAGTTCTTCAATATTTTCATGCAAGAGACTGTGGTGGGCACCTAAGTTGGAAGACCACCACTAACAAGATTCTCAGAGATGGATTTTACTGGCCTACTCTGTTTGCTGACGTTCATCAGAAGGTTACTTCTTACCACTAGTGTTATATTTTTGAAGGAAAAATGAAGCTTATGCCACTCCCAATGAAACCCATCTCTATTGAGTCTCCTTTCCAACAGTGGGGGCTAGACTTCATTGGTGAAATACATCCTCCCTCTTCGGGCCAACATAAATGGATTCTCACGACCATATAATACTTCACTAAGTGGATCGAGGATGTATCATGCAGACAAGCTACTGACTCTGTCATCATCAAGTTTTTAGAAACTAACATTTTGTCTCATTTTGGATGCCCCAGAAAAATTATAACTGACAATGTAGCGGCTTTCATATCCACAAAGCTCATATATTTTTGTAATCAATATCTTATTACTTTGGGACACTCGAATACTTATTAACCACAGGGAAATGGGCTAGCTGAGTCTTATAACAAAAGTTTGGTGAACATTCTTAGAAAGACGCTGCAGGAAAACAATAAATCATGGCATAACAAGTTGGTTTTCGCACTCTGGGCTGACAAAATTAACACCAAAAGATCGATTGGTATGTCTCCATACCAGTTGGTGTATGGCATCGAGGAATTTTTTCCCCTTTCATTAGGAGTTCCTATCATGAAATTGTTGCAGTAAACACAAGAAGAACCAAACGATGTCCAACGAAGAATAAATCAAATGATCCACCTAATGCAATCCAGAGAAGAAGTTTACAACAGAACTCAAGTGATCCAAGAAATTATTAAAAATATTTATGACAAGAGAACCAAAGAGGATAACTTTGAATTGGGTGATCTAGTTTTGAGGTGGGATTATAGAAATGAAGATAAAGGTAAAAATGGAAAGTTTGATAGCTTGTGGAAGGGTCGTTACACCATTCAGGATTTTAGAGAAAATAATGCTTTTATACTTGCTAACAGTGATGGATCAGACCTGTCAGGGGGACCTATAAATGGCAGGATGTTGAAGCATTACTTGCCACCTTAGTAGAGAGATCACCTTTCCATTCCATTGTACATATCATTTCTTTTAAGAGTTGTTTTAGGTACAGGTGTTTTTGTTCAGATGTTTTAAGCCTGTGGAGAAGGCCCTAAGACATTGAAGATGTCATCAAATTTCTGAAAAAAGAAAGTCAGGTAACAAAAGAAGCTCTAGAAGAATTTTTTCAAGACAACAAAAACCAAGATTCTTGGCATCTCGCAAGGAGGATACCATTACCGGGTGGAGACACTCTTATAACCCTATAATTATATAGGATCAATTGTTGACTGTAATTTTTTTCCCTTTAGTGTTTTTGACTTGCAGATGGTGCTACATTCTACAAAAGAAAAAATGAAAAGAAAAGAAACAGAATAAGAAAAAATGAAAAAATAAAAGAGGGAAAAAGAAAATGGATCAAAGCCCCATGAAATGACAATGACTTGATCCATACAGTTTAAACATGGTCAAGTCTTTTGAAATCAAGTACCTAGGATTAGTGAATAAGCTTAGATAAATTGTCTAACCTTAGCCAATTAATCAGGTTAGTTAGTGAATAAGTTTGACTAAACAGTCTAATCTTGGTAAAATAGTCCCTAGGTAGAGTATTTTCTTAGCCCAATAGTTTAAGTTGGGCTAAGTGTTGGAAAAATACTGAGAGGGGGGGGTGAATCAGTATTTTGAGCTATTAACAATTTTTCACTTTTCTTTTACTGAAAAATATTAGTCTACTTTATAGAGACCAGTTATTGTATATTCTTATGAAAACAGTAGTGCATCCAGGGATTTCTTCATTCATCAGATGTCTTTTAAACAGTAATTCAACAAAATAAACTAACATAGATGAATATGACACATGAACACCGGTATTTAAGGTTGAAACCCAATTAGGGAGAAAACCACCGCTGCTGTTGTCTCTGTCTTCAATGATTATTATTAAGAAAACATTCTACAACAATGTACTAGTGCAGACTCATACTAGTACGCAGGCTTCTACCTGCAGAAGGCTACAACCTTCTCT
>SNQJ01S0011836.1:10474-49667 GCA_010110895.2 Picea sitchensis | reverse complement strand
AATGAACAATAGTATAAGAGTTACACCAATACACCACAATACACCATGCACAATATATGAAAAATAATCAATAGTTATTGTTCAAGGGAAGTAATGACTTCCAAAGGTAGCTACAACTTCCAAATGTAAAGGGAGGGATAAAACTCCAAGAGGAAGATACAATCCTCCAATATCAATAGAGAGTTGAACTATCCATCCTTTACCCTTCCTTCCACCGAAGAATATATGAGAGATAATAAAACTTTACATTAAATCATCACCATCAACCAATCATCACATAGAACCTGATAATGCTTCCTGAGACTTCTTCAATTTCTGCTATTCTTCAATTCTTAGAGTACTCTGACCCTGTATATAATATTACTCAATGTATTCTCTAAAACTCCTCCAAGTTTCACTCCTTGAATCCTCCCCAAAAAGAAGTTATAGAAAGAGTGGTAGACTTTATTCAATTTTGGTCTATTCAGAAGACCGAACTTGTACAGAACGCCCCACGCTCAATATTTAACATATGATTTTGAAAGTCACACACAAGAAACTATAGTCCGTACTATTTCCAATGAAAAATGTCCCACGTCATTTGGATTCTCGATGAATAAGTTATGACTGTGTTACCCGGAACACCTGTTTATTGACTAGCTTCATGACTGGTCACACACCCTATCTTCCACAGAGTGTATCTCCATAATTATAGCGAATCGAGAGATGAAATTTTTACCAAAGGTACCTTGATATGTATTCTCAATACCATAGCGATTTCACCATCTGACTCATTCTAGAAAACATTTTATAGAAAAAATGGTAAGATGACCTGAAAATAACATACCTTAGAACACATCACCAAAAGACTCCATCCTCCCTTAGAGTACTTTGATCCTGTATATACTCTGTAGTTCTTCAATTCTTAGAGTACTCTATAGTTATTCAATTCTTAGAGTACTCTGATCCTGTATATAATATTACTCAATGTATTCTCTGAAACTCCTCCAAGTTTCACTCCTTTAATCCTCCTCAAAAAAAAGTTATAGAAAGAATGGTAGACTTTATTCAATTCTGGTCTATTCAGGAGACCGAACTTGTACATAATGCCTCGTGCTCAGTATTTGAAATCCAATTATGAAACTCGCACACAAGGAACTACAGTCTGTACTCTTTCCAATGAAATTTGTTCCACATCATTTGAATTCTCGATGAAGAGTTTATGACTATTTTACCCGGAACACCTGTTTATTGACTAGCTTCAAGACTAGTCACAAACCCTATCTTCCACAGAGTGTCTCCATAATTATAGAGAATCAAGAGATGAAATTTTTACCAGATGTACCTTGATATGTCTTCTCAATACCATATCTATTTCACCATATGAATCGTTTTAGAAAAAAATTTATAGGAAAAATGGTAAGATGACCTGAAAATAACATACCTTAGAACACATCACCAAAAGACTTCATCCTCCCTTGAAATCTAGCCTTCTTTAATTCTTATTTCCTTTGAAATTCAACTTGTATCAAATGAATGTATAATGATGTTTATTTATACCATTTATGTCACTTCCTTTTAACATTAGGGCCGATCTGACACTTTCTTATTTTGCAATTCTTTTCTTTAATTACTTCCTTCTTCAATTCACTTTGTCATCTTCAAAAATTCATTTCTCCTCAACCATGAGGATCCACGTGATGTTCCACATACCACCGGAAACAACATGATGTATACTATCCATCCATGGGTGTTGTATCTACATGTGCATTTTCCTTCATGTCCAAATATCTTCATCAATATTGCGGTCCAAAACCCATGACTAGGGTTGACATCAATGACAACAACCAATCTTCCAACATCCTGCGTGTAAATTGTTGGTGAAGTTCCCTCTGTCTACGTATAAGTTTTTCCTTCTCAGTTATCATATTTTCTTTCTACTTCTAATCTTTAAAGGAAGTTAAAGTTGAAGAATTTACCATTGTGTACTCTGTTCTTAATCTTTTATAGATTTAAATGTTTTTCCTCTGATGTTATAACAAAGAAATTCTTAAATGTTTTTTTGTTTTAACTGATATCTCACCTTTTCAACAATACACCATTTTTATTCCTAAAGAATCAAGCATTAGCACTATCTCCCCATGTGAAACGAATCTTGTAACGGTTGTCTTTAAATTCTATCTTTTAAAAACAGACCCCATAGCCCAATGGAAGCGTAAGTGATATTCAACCATTTCATTCAAAAACAATACAAACAACTCGATTATATTCTTTCCAACTAGCCTAAAATCTTGAAAACTCAAACAAAGCTAAAACTCACAAAGAGATCCCTCTATGAAACTGATAGGGCTAGCTTCCAGTTTCAAAGCGGTTGGTTAAGGTTACCTCTGATAAGTTTCTTCTTACCTCATAACAACCTTTGGGAATTTATAGAGTGATAACATATTCCACACAAAAAAGGTTGACACATCAACAAAGATAAAGGGGTACTAAGAAAAATGATTTTTTTACACCCATGCCATGTCAATCGAGAGAAAGGGGTATGTATAAAATGAAGAGGTCGAAATTTATGTCAATTGATAAAGGATGGCATGTCACCTAAGATAAAGGGTTACTAAGGAAAATATAAGTTTAACACCTATGCCAAACAAAACAAGGATATATGTCAACAAAGATAAAGGGTTACTAAGAAAAATAAATGTTTGACACCCATGCCATGTCAATAAGGAGAAAGGGGTACTAAGAAAAGAAAGAGGTCAAAATGTATGCCAACTCAGCAAGGGTGGCATGACACCTAAGAGAAATTGATACTAAGGAAAATAGAATTTCAACACCTATTCCACACAAAATAGGGTGACACATCAACAAAGATAAATGAGTACTGTGAAAAATGAAATTTTGACACATGTGCCATGATAAAAAGGAGAAAGGGCTACCAAGAAAATAAATAGGTCAAAATCTATGCCAACTTAGAAAGGGAAACACATCACCTAAGAAAAATGGGTACTAAGGAAAATAGAAGTTCAACATCTATGCCATACAATAAAATGTGACACATCAATAGAGATAAATGGGTATTAAGAAAAATAAAAGTTTGACACCCCTGCCTTCTCAACAAGGAGAAAAAGGTACTCAGAAAAAAAAGAGGTGGAAAACTATTCCAACTCAACAAAGTTGGCATGTCACAAAAGAGCAAGGGTTACTAAGGAAAAGAGAAGCTTAACACCCATGCCACACAAAAAAGGGTCTCACATTAATAGAGATAAAGGGGTACTAAGAAAAATAAAGCGTTGATGCTCATGCCATGTCAACAATTAGAAAGGGGTAATAAGAAAATGAGGAATTCAAAATCTATTCAAACTCATCAAGGGTGATGTATTACCTAAGAGAAAGGGTTACTAAGGAAAAGAGAATATGAACAACTATGCCACACTGATGCAGGAGCATCACCAGCAAGGCAAGTGCAAGTGAAAGACAACTAGATATGGACCAACGCACATTTTGAAGATAGTTTTAAATTGAAAGGAGAGCACATTAATGCAAAATCTAAAGAGATGTAATTGTTCTTAAATGATTTGGGGGATTATAGTGTAGATCTTGAGCGTATCTCTCATCTGTTGGTTGTAGACATTTATTGTAATAAATCTAAAGTAGTTGTAGCTTTTAATTTTGTATTAGATAGCTTAGAGTGTAGGAGGAAAAACTCTAGAAAGATCCCTCACATGTATTGTATTGAAGGATTATTCTCATTGTAATTTTAAGCTGTAGAGAAAGAGAATAGGAGAGTATAAGGACAAAGATTGTAGAAGTGTATAAGAAGATAGTTGTTTCTATTGAACCCATGTAAATGAGCACTTGGATTAATATAAGAATGCTTTGATCCAATTTCATGGTGTTGTTATGGTTAATTTTTACATCTATTGAATGGTATGTTTACAACTTGTTTATATTCTCTGTTATGCATTTTTTCAATGCTATGTGTGTAGGTATGCTCGTGATTCCATGTTGAATGTATGAATTTTGTGAGAGGAGAAGTATGAGATTCAATTGTTTCTGGTCCTAAGAAATCCTGCAAGGAGTGTAGTGAGAGTCTGCAAGGAGTGCGTTGACGAGATTCTGAGGTTTGTTTGAAAGAATATCAGGAGGGATATCGTTGTTCTCATACCAAAAGAAGTGCAAGTATCGTACATATTCATGTAAGGTGTTCGCATAATGGTTGTAGTCTTATACTTTTCCAACCAAAGAGAGAGGTTGACGAACTATTGCGGTAAGGAGTCCACAGAGTTGGACGTGTTGATTAACTAGAGGTTATTGTGAATGTCACAAGGAGTGCGCGCAAGGATTCCTAAAATCCTTGAGTTTGTAACAACGAATTCAAGATAAATAAGGATAGAGGCCTTGAAGAGTTTGAAGGTGGAATGAGGTTTCAAATCACCTTGTAGCATCAATCCCATGAGGAAAAACGCCAATTATTTATCGATGAATTGAACGAATGATAGAAATTCTCAAAGGAAGAATCACTGAGGTTCCTTGGACCATTGGATCCAACAAACTAGTGGAGGAGTTAAGGAGAGAGTCCTTAAGCACTCACAAGTTCAGGAGGGAGAATAATCATCAGATATGGATCAACGAGAGTCGTTGATCTCGTGCTTTAATTTCGACATTTTGAAATTCAGAGTTGTGGAGAAGGTTTTGATGAGAAGGAAACTATCATGAAATCCCTATTCATGAAATACCGATTCGAGAAATCCCGATAGGATTTGGACCATTAGACCGTGATAAGATTAGGACCATCAATCCACAATAGAGAATTCATGCATTCAGACTTCAGGGAAAAGGAGGAGAGTTTCATCATGAACTGATAAGTCGCGAAATCCCGAAGCGCTCAGAGGTGGACCCTAGGACTTGACTGAAGGTCATATGGTCAAAGAATAAAGGAGGAGTTGAATATCCATCAACCCATTTCAGGGTTTCGGGGATTGAAGGAGTCAGAGGGACTCACATCAGAGACCGTGAAATCATGAAACCCAAAATACCTTTTCAGGAAAGGTTGTCATCACATCGGTTGGTCACGTGGAATGGAGGTTCGTGCCTTGTGCTCGTTCGCACAGGCATAACTTCTAAAACGGATTTGTGGTTATAAGTGTGAATATTCTAGATGGGAATTAAGAAGCCATTTCGACTTAGGGGATATTAAGAACGATCCTTAGACCAGGAGGTCAAGTAGAACCTACTGAGGTAGAGGTGTTGCGCCACACACAAAAATGTGTGACAACTTAACGAAGATAAAGGGATATTAAGAAAAATGAAACTTTGACAGTCGTGGAATTTCAACTAAGATAAATAAATACTAATAAAATGAAGAGGTTGAAAGGTATGCCAACTTAGAAAGTGTGATACATCACCTAAGAGAAAGGGGTACTAAGGAAAATAAAATTTCAACACCTATTCCACCCAAACAAATATGACACGTCAACAGAGATAAAGGGCTATTAAAAAAAACAAAGTTTGACACCCATGCCTTTTCAACAAGGATAAAGTTTTTTAAGGGTTACAAAAGTGAAAGGGTTACAAAGGAGAAGATAAGTTCAACACCTATTCTACACAAAAAAGGGTGACACATTAATAAAGATAAAGGGGTACTAAGAAAAATAAATGTTTGACACCCTTGCCATGTCAACAAGGAGAAAGGGGCACTAAGAAAACAAAGAGGTCTAAAGTTACTCCAACTCAACAAGGGTGACACTTCACCTAAGAGAAAGGGGTACTAAGGAAAATAGAATTTCAACACCTATGCCAAACCAAAAAGGATGACACATCAACAAATATAAAAGGGTACTAATAAAAAATAAATTTGACACATGTTCCATCTAACCAAGGAGAAAGGGGTACTATGAAAATAATGGTTTGGAAAGCTATGCCAACTTAGCAAGGGTGATGTCTCACAAAAAAGGAAGGGGTACTAAGGAAAAGATAAGTTCAAAAACTAAGAAACATAAAAAAGGGTGACACATCAACGAAGATAAAGGGGTACTAAGAAAAAAAAAAAATTGACACATGTGGCATGTCAATCAGGAGAAAGGGGTACTAAGAAAACGAAGAGGTTGAATCATATGCCAACTCAGCAAGGCTGTCATTTCACCTAAGAGAAACGTGTAATAAGGAAAATATAATTTCAACACCTATGCCACATAAAATTGGGTGACACATCAATAGAGATAAAGGGGTACTAAGAAAAATAAAAGTTTGACACCCATGCCATGTCAACAAAGAGAAAGGGGTACTAATAAAAAACAAATGTCAAATCTATGCCAAATTAGTAAGGGTGAAATTTCACCTAATAGAAATGGATACTAAGGAAAAGCAAAGGTCAACACCTATGGCACATAAAAAAGCGTGACACGTCAACAAATATAATGGGGTAGTAAGAAAAATAAAATTTTGACACCTGTGCCATGTCCACAAGGATGAAGGGGTACTAATAAAATGAATAGACAGAAAGCTGTGTTGACAAAGTAAGGGTGACACATCAATCTAAATAATGGGGTACTAAAAATAATAAAAATTTGACATCGGTGCCTTGTCAACAAGGAGAAAGGGGTACTAAGAAAACAAGGAGGTGGAAATCTATGCCAAAAAGGAAAAGGTGACATGTCATAGAAGAGAAAGGGTTATTAATGAATAGATATGTTCAACACATATGCCACATAAAAAGGAGTGACACGTGAATAGAGATAAAGGGGTACTAAGAAAATTAAAATGTTGACACTCGTTCCATGTCAACATGTTGAAAGGGGTACTAAGAAAAAAAGAGGTTGAAATCTATTCCAACTCAGTAAGGGTGAAACGTCACCTAAGAGCAAGGGGCACTATAGAAAAGATAAGTTCAACACCTATGCCACACAAAAATGAGTGTCTTGTTGTTGGGATAAATATATGCAATATTAATTCCCAACATTAAATTATCAACCTGGGCTCGTAAACGTTGAGGTGCACGCACACGAAATGAAGGATTGGAGCCTATCCTAGTCTAATATCTAATGTCGACAAACCACACTCTAATGTGATAAATAAAATGGAAATTAACTCAATTGATTGGGAATGAATTAACACCTTGGGATGAAGCCCATCACGGGGAAGCCATATCTCAGGAGTTAGACCCTTAATTTTTCCTTTGGTGATTGAAGATATATGAAATTAAAGTGCAAGAAACTCAATCATCAATCTCAGTCAATACCAAACTATCCCAATCTAGCAATCATCAAATGTATTCAATATTAAAATTCTGGTACTAAAATCCAAAACTAGTGCAAAATGGTACCAAGATCTAAAATAAGTAAAATGATCCTCATTAAAAACTTATTCTCAAAATCCAAGCACTTTAATCCTTATCATGTTGTCTTCAAACCTTTGTTGACTAATTGGAAAAGTAAATTATTGAAAATAGAGTAGAATAAATGAAAATGTTGCAAACATAGTACTATCCTCTTGTCACTCCTTCAAATAATTACGGAATCAACAAAAACATAAACCCATAAAACATAAAATGACTCTTCTCATTTAAATCCACTCATTAATCAATCTCTTCATAAAAATGGAATCACCCAAAAGACTCTTTCAATCACTCATCCATTTACAGGAAAATTCCACAAACCCAATTTCAAAGATTGTTGGTTGTTGAATTCATGCTCAACAAAATATAATAACAACCTTCTTCTCAAACTCCTAATCAGTTCAAACTCAAGAATAATTGCATGTTTGTCAAGAATCAATTCTCTTCTTTATGAGTATGTTTTGAATAATATATTTGCACAATCCTTATTTTTAATATTTAGAACCTTTGGAGTTATGTTAATATCATTCTTTGAAGAACCTATGATATCTATTTCTTTAAGAGTTCAAGGTTGGTTTATGTTTGTTTCTTTACATAAAATTCAATCTTTCAGATTTCATTCAAATCCTCTAATTAAAAGACATTCATGTAAAATTTATCACTCGAATGGTGTAATGGAAATAATGAATTGAACCTGACTGTTTGCAAAAAACACAAAAATAAATGAGGGTCTATGTTTACACATCAATGAATAAGAGTTTATGGCTCTTTTCTATCAATTTGACTCAAATTGAAATACTTAAAATGAAATCAGATATCACATGTGTTTTATGATTATGTCATGCAAGAAATAAAATCAATTTCCCACCACACGATGCATCTATAGAAGATATTCTTTCCTCTAGGTTGTGCGCAATTAAATCAAACTTTCAAAATAATTCACATAATAATTAAAAATGCATTTGATGAAATCAACAAGTTATCATGTGCACAACAAATTTAGAATTGGAAATCAGATCTAACACAACACAAATTTAACTACAACAATCTAATAAATAACTAAACTAAAAAATGACTTAAAGCAATGTGTTACATCTGGTTGGTGGGCATAATCCAACAGGCTATGAACGTTGATGAAGTTTTAGAAGCTAGGTGTGTTGAACAAGTGAACCAAATTCAATACCAGAAATCTCCATTCGTATGCAATCGATCACCACATCAAAATTAACACAGTATTCAACAACAATAAACCTTGTTCATAATATTAACATCATTCCCCTATCCTCAGCCTCATGAGGCTCATTTTATACATAAAATCATTTTCTAGACAATAGTACCAAATCCTAAAGCTTAGGAAACAAATTTTTCAATTTTAGATAAAATCACCAAATCTGGGTTTTTCGCCAAAAATGAAAAATTTGGGTGAAAGATCCTTTCTTATTTCCGAAATAATTTTGAATTTTGAAAAATGACTCACAATTTACTCAATCTTCCATATTTTAAACAAAACCCATATCTTAGAATTTTGAGATCTGCCTTCATCGACATGTAAATTGAGGCGCAAGTTGGTCGTTTGAGATTTTTACTATTTTTTGCATAATTGTTCCTCCTGAGCTAGAGTTCCACATGTGAGATCTGGGAAAATTATACCTCTTGTTTCCACAGGTCGACATCATTCTGGACAAAACCCATGTCCCGATTTTTCTCTATAATCATTCCAAATTTTCAAACTATATTTGGTATAAGATGCTTGTAGGATGTTGGTACCAGATAAGCACAAGTGAAAAATAAACACTAGTACTGGATGAGCACAAGTACCGGATGAACGCGGGTACTGAATACCTATAGAACCTTCTGGTACCAGATGACCTGGAGTGTGAGTTTCATATGACCTTGAGTGTTCTGGTGCAGGTACTAGATGAGTTCCAGTGCAAGTATCAAATCACTTCCAGTGTGGTAATAGTGAGGGAACATATTGTTTCGACATAGAAACATAGGATGAAACCATCATCAACAAAACTATTGTATAATCATCCTTTTAATCACTAAAAATATGAGAAATTATGTATGAACCATATAGGATGAATAAAAAGAGATAATGGAGGTTTATGGCGTAATTAGGGATATATTATTGAAGAAATGTGGGGATAAGGTGTAATGATGAGTGTATTTGTGTAGCATAAAATATGAAAAAAATAGATCCCAACACTCGTTAATAGAGATAATGTGGTACTAAGAAAAACAAAAGTTTGACACTTGTGCCATGTAACCAAGGAGAAATGGGTACTATGAAAATGAAGGGTTGGAAAGCTATGCCAACTCAGCAAGTCTGACACGTCACAAAAGATGAAGGGGTTCTAAGGAAAAGAGAAGTTCAACAACTAAGAAACACAAAAAAGGGTGACACGTCAATGAAGATAAAGGGGCACTAAGAAAAATGAAATTTTGACACTTATGGCATGTCAGCTAGGAGAAAGGGGTACTAAGAAAATTAATTGGTTTAAATCTATGCCAACTCAGAAAGGGTCACATGTCACCTTAGAGAAAGGGGTAGTAAGGAAAAGTGAATTTCAACACCTATTCCACACAAAAAAAGACGACACGTCAACAGAGGTAAAGGGATACTAAAAAAAAGAAAATTTTGTTACATGTGCCTTTTAAACATGGAGAAAGGGGTACTAAGAAAAATAAGAGGTTGAAAGCTATGCCAACTTAGCAAGGGTGATAAATCACCTAATAGCAAGGGGTTCTAACAAAAATATAATTTCAACACCTATGTCAAAAGAGATAAAGTGGTCCTAAGAAAAATAAAAGTTTGACACATGTGCCATGTCAACAAGGAGAAAGGGGTACTAATAAAACGAAGTGTTGGAAAGCTATAGACAACTCAACAAGGGTGACATGTCACAGAAGAGAGAGAGACACTAAGGAAAAGAGAATTTCAACACCTACACCACATAAAAAAGAGCCACATGTCAACAAATATAAAGGGGTACTAAGAAAATAAAAATTTGACACTCGTGCAATGTAACAAAGAATAAATCGGTACTAAGAAAAAAAAATAGTTCGAAAGCTATTCCAAATCAGAAAAGGTGACACATCACCTAAAACCAAGGGGTACTAAGGAAAATATAAATTTGACACCCATGGGACACAAGAAAGGGTGGCAGATCAACATAGGTAAAGGGGTATTAAGAAAAATAAAAGTTTTACACTTCTACCTTGTCAACAAGGAGAAAGGGGTACTGATAAAATGAAGAGGTTGAAAGTTATTCCAACTCATAACGGGTGAAAGGTCAGCTAAGAGAAAGGGGTACTAAGGAAAATAGAGGTTCAACACCTATGCCATACAAAAAGGATAAAGGGTTACTATTAAAATGAAGAGGTCAAAATATATTTCAATTTAGGAAGGGTGACATGTCACCTAATAACGAGTGGTGCTAAGGAAAAGAGAATTTCAAGACCTATGCCACAAACCAAATGGTGACATGTCAACTGAGATCAAGGGGTACTAAGAAAAATAAACGTTTGACACCTCTTCCTTGTCAACAAGGAGAAAGGAGTACTAAGAAAAGGAATAGGTTAAAATATATGCCAACTTGACAAGGGTGACATGTCACCTAAGAGAAAGGGGTACTATAGAAAAGAGAAGTTCAACATCTATGCCACAGAAAAAAGGGTGACACGTCAAAATAGATAAAGGGGTACCATGAAAAATAAAAGTTTGTCACCCATTCCTTCTCAACAAGGAGAAAGGGGCACTAAGAAAATGAAGAGGTGGAAATTTATGCCAACTTAGTAAGGGTGACACATCACCTAATTGCAAGGGGTACTAAGTAAAAGAGAAGTTCAACATTTATGGCACACAAAAAATGATGACACGCCAATGAAGATAAATGGGTACTAAGAAAAAAAAAATTGAGACTCGTTCCAGGTCAAAAAGGAGAAAGGGGTACTAAGAAAAAAAAGAGGTTGAAAGATACCCCAATTCAGTAAGGGTGAAGTTTCACCTAATTCCACAAGGTACTACACAAAATATAATTTAAACACCAATATCACAGAAAAAAGGGAAATGCATCAATGGAGATAAATGGGTACTAAGAAAAATAAAAGTTTGACACCTATGTCATTTCAACAAGAAGAAAGGGATACTAAGAAAATGAAGATGTCAAAATATCTGCCAACTTGAAAAGCGTGACATGTCACATAAGAGCAAGTGGTACTAATTAAAATATAAGTTCAACACCTATGCCACACAAAAAATGGTGACACATCAATAGAGATAAATGGGTACTAAGAAAAATAAAAGTTTTACACCCGTACAATTCAACAAGGAATACTAGGTACTAAGGAAAATATAATTTCAACACTTTTTCCACACAAAAAATGCAACACATCAACATAGATAAAGGGGTACTAAGAAAAATAAAGTTTGACACCTATGTCATGCCAACAAGGACAAAGGGGAACTGATAAAACAAAGAGCTAGAAATATTTTCCAACTTAGCAAGGATGACACACACCTAAGAGAAAGGGATACTAAGGAAAAGAGAAGTTCAACACCTATGCCACACAAAAAAGGGAAACATGTCAACAAAGATAAAGGGGTACTAAGAAAAATAAATGTCTTACACTTATTCCATGTCAAAAAGGAGAAAGGGGTACTAATAAAATGAAGAGGTTGAAAGCTACTCTAGTTTAGCAAGGGTGACACATCACTGAAGATAAAGGGTTACTAAGGAAAATATAATTTCAACACCGATGGCACAAAAAATGGCGACATGTCAACAAAGATAAAGGTGTACTAAGAAAAATAAAATTTTCACACCCGTGCCATGTCAACAAGGAGAAAGGGGTACTAAGAAAATGGATATGTTGAAATCTATGCCAACTCAATAAGGGTGGGAAATCACCTAAGGCCATAGGGTACTAAGGAAAATATAATTTCAACACCTATGCCAAATAAAAAGGGCGACACCTCAACAAAGATAATGGGGTACTAAGAAAAATAAAAGTTTGACACATGTTCCATTTAAACAAGGAGAAAGGGGTACTAAGAAAATGAAGAGGTTAATATCTATTAAAACTCATCAAGGGTGACACTTCACCTAAGAGAAAGGGGTACTAAGAAACAGATAAGTTCAACACATATGTAATACAAAAAAGGGTGACATGTCAAAAAAGATAAAGTGGTACTAAGTAAAAAAAAAGTTCTAACACCCATACCATATCAACAAGGATAAAGAGATACTAAAAAAATGAAATGTTGTAAATCTATAGTCATCTCAGCAAGGGTGACATGTCATAGATGAGAAATTGGTACCAAGGAAAAAAGAAGTTCAACACCTATGCCACATAACAAAGAGAGACACGTCGAGAGAGATAAAGGGGTACTAAGGAAAATAATAGTTTTACACCCATGGAATGTCACAAGGGAGAAAGTAGTACTAAAAAAAAAACAAGTTTGAAAGCTATTCTAACTCATGAAATGTGACACATAACCTAAGACCAAGGGGTACTAAGGAAACATATAATTTTGACAACTATGCCACAAAAAATAGGGAGACACATCAACATAGATAAAGAGGTACTAAGAAAAATAAATGTTTCACACTCGTGCGATGTCCACAACAAGAAAGGGGTACTAAGAAAATAAATAGTTCTAAATTTATTCCAATTGAAAAAGTGTGACATGTCACCTAAGAGAAATGGGTACTATGGAAAAGAGAAGTTAAACACCTATGGCACACAAAAAAGGGTGACACATCAATAGAAAGAAACAAGTACTAAGAAAAATAAATTTTTGACACACATGCCTTGTCAACAAGGAGAAAGGGGTACTAATAAAATAAGGAGATGGAAATATATTTCAACTTAGCAAAGGTGACACGTCACAAAAGAGAAAGGATTACTAAGGAAAAGAGATTTTCAATACCTCTGGCACACAAAAAAGGGTGACACATCAATAGAGATAAAGGGGTACTAAGACAAATAAAATTTGTACACTCGTGCCATGTCAACAAGGAGAATGGGGTACTAAGAAAACAAAGAGGTCGAAATATATTCCAACTCTGCAAGGGTGAGACATCACCTAATATCAATGGGTACTAAGGAAAAGAGAAGTTCAAGACCTATGCCACCCAAAAAAGGGTGACATGTCAACATAGATAAACGGGTGCTAAAAAAATTTATTTTGACAATTGTGCCATGTAACAAAGTTGAAAGGGGTACTAAGGAAATGAAGAGGTGGAATAATATGAAAAATCAATAAGGGTGGCGTGTCACAAACGACTGAGGGGTACTAAGAAAAAGAGAATTTTAACAATTATGCCACACAAAAAAGGGTGACACATCAACGGAAATAGAGGGTTACTAAGAAAAATTAATGTTTGACACCCGTACCATGGAAACACGAAGAAAGGGGTACTAATAAAATGACTAGGTTGAAATATATACCAACTCAACAAGGGTGACATGTTACCTAATAGAAATGGGTAAGAAGGAAAAGAGAAGTTCAACATCTATGCCACACAAAAAATGGTGACACATCGACAAAGATAAAGGGGTACGAAGAAAGATAAAATTTTGACACCCATGCCATATCTACAAGGAGAAAGGGGTACTAAGAAAATGAATGCATTGAATGCTATTCCAACTTAAAAAGTGTGACAAATCACCTTAGAGAAATGTGTACTAAGGAAAAGAGAATTTTAAAACCTATGGCACACAAAAATGGGTGACATGTCAATAGAGATAAAGGGGTACTAAGAGAAGTAAAAATTTGACACCTATGACTTGTCAACAAGGAGAAAGGGGTACTATGAAAATAAAGAGGTGGAAAGGTATGCCAACTCAGAAAAGGTACACATCACATAAGAGAAAGGGTTACTAAATAAAACAAAATTTCAACTCCTATGCCACTGAAAAATGGGTGACACATCGAAAGAGATAAAGGGGTAATAAGAAAAATAAAAGCTTAACACTTGTGCCATGTCAAAATGGATAAAAGGGTACTAAGAAAATGAATAGGTAGAAAACAATTAAAACTTAGCAAGGGCGACATGTCACCTAAGAGCAAGGAGTACTAAGGAAACTGGAATTTCAACACCTATGCCACACAAAAAACAGTGACACGTCAATAGAGATAAAGGGGTACTAAGAAAAATACACATTTGAAACTCATTCCTTGTCAACAAGGAGAAAGGATTACTAAGAAAATAAATAGGTGGAAATCTATGTTAACTCATCAAAGATGACAGGTCACAAAAGAGCAAGGGTTACTAAGGAAAAGAGATGTTCAAAACCTACGCCACACAAAAAAGGCTAGCACATCAATAGAGATAAAGGGGTAATAGGACAATTAAAATTTTGACACCCATTCCATGTCAATAAAGAGAAAGTGGTACAAAGAAAACAAAAAGGGTGAAATTTATTCCAACTAAGAAAGGATTAAACATCACCTAAGAGGAATGGGTAATTAGGAAAATATAATTTCAAGACTTATGGCACACATAAAAGGGTGACACGTCAACATAGATAAATGGGAACTAAGAAAAAAAAAAGTTTGACACCCTCGTCGTATAACTAAGCAGATAGGGTTACTAATAAAATGAAGAGCTCGAAAGCTATTCCAACTAAACAAGGTTGACGCATCACAAAAGAGAGAGGGGTACTAAGGAAAATATAATTTCAACAACTATGTCACACAAAAATGGGTGAATCGTCAACGTAGATAAATGGTTACTAAGAAAAATAAAAGTTTGACGCTTGTACCATGTCAACAAGAAGAAAGGGGTACTAATAAAATGAAGCGGTTGAAATAAATGTCAACTTAGTAAGGTTGAAATGTCACCTAATAACAAGGGGTACTAAGGAAAAAAAAAGTTCAACACCTATGCCACACAAAAAAGGGAGACATGTCAACAAAGATGAATGGTTACTAGGAAAAATAAAAGTTTGACACTCGTGCCATGTCAACAAGAATAAAAGGGTACTAAGAAAAAAAATAGCTTGAAATAAATGCCAACTTAGCAAGGGTGACCGGTCACCTAATAGCAATGAGTACTAAGGAAAAGAGAAGTTCAACACCTATTCCAAAAAAAAAAGGATGACATGTCAACAAAGATAAATGGGTACTAGGAAAAATAAAATTTTGAGACTTGTGCCATGCCAACAAGGAGAAAGAGGTACTAAGAAAATCAATAGGTCGAAATCTATGAAAACTCAGCAAGGGTGACCTGTCACCTAAGATAAAGGGGTACTAAGAAAATAAATGTTTGAGACACGTGCCTTGTCAACAAAAGGAACGAGGTACTAAGAAAATAAAGTGGTGGAAATCTATGCCAACTCAACAAATATGAAATATCATAAAAGCACAAGGGTTACTAAGGAAAAGATAAGTTCAACACCTATGCCACAAAAAAAACAGTGAAAAATCAATAGATATCAAGGGGTACTAAGAAAAATAAAAGTTTGACACCTCTACCATGTCAACAAGGATAAAGGCATACTAAGAAAATGAAGAGGTCGAAAACTATTCAATGTCAGAAAGGGTGACATGTCACCTAAGAGAAAGGGGTACTAAGGAAAATAGAAATTCAACACCTATGCCACACAAAAAAGGGTGACACATCAAGGGAGATAAATGGGTACTTAGAAAAGTATAAGTTTGAAACTTGTGCCATGTAACCAAGGAGAAAGGGGTACTAAGAAATGAAGAGTTATAATCTTTGCAAACACTGCAAGGGTGACCCATCACAAAAGAGAAAGGGGTACTAAGGAAAAGAGAATTTAAACAAATATTCCACACAAAAAAGGTTGACACGTCAACAAAGATAAAGGGGTACTAAGAAAAATGAAATTTTGATACCCATGCCATGTCAATTGGGAGACAGGGGTACGTAGAACATTTAAGAGGTTGAAAGTTATATCAATTCAGAAAGGGTGACATTCCACCTAAGAGCAAGGATTACTAAGGAAAATATAAGTTCAACACCTATGCCACACAAAATAGGGATACATGTCAACAAAGATAAAGAGTTACAAAGGAAAATAAACGTTTGACGCCCATGCCACACAAAATAGGGATACATGTCAACAAAGATAAAGAGTTACAAAGGAAAATAAACGTTTGACGCCCATGCCATGTCAACAAGGAGAAAGGGGTACTGAGAAAAGAAAGAGGTCGAAATCTATGCCAACTCAGCAAGGGTGACATGCCACCTAATAGAAATGGATACTAAGGAAAATAGAATTTCAACACCTATGCCACACAAAAAAGGGCGACACGTCAACAAAGATAAATGAGTACTAAGAAAAATGAAATGTCGACACATGTGCCATGTTAAAAAGGAGAAAGGGCTACCAAGAAAATAAATAGGTCGAAATCTATGCCAACTTACAAAGGGTGACACATCACCTAAGAGAAATGGGTACTAAGGAATATAGAATTGTAACATCTATGCCACACAATAAAGTGTGACACGTCAATAGAGATAAAGAGGTATTAATAAAAATAAAAGTTTGACACCCCTACCTTCTCAACAACGAGAAAGGGGGATAAGATAAAAAAAGAGGTGGAAAACTATTCCAACTCAACAAATTTGGCATGTCACAAAAGAGCAATGGTTACTAAGGAAAAGAGATTTGTAACACCCATTCCACACAAACAAGGGTGACACATTAATAGAGATAGAGGGGTACTAAGAAAAATACAACTGTGACTCTCTTGCCATGTCAACAATTAGAAAGGGGTAATAAGAAAAAGATGAATTTGAAATCTATTCAAACACATCAAGGGTGAAATGTCACCTAAGAGCAAGGGTTACTAAAGAAAAGAGAAGATCAACAACTATGCCACACAAAAATGTGTGACACCTCAACGAAGATAAAGGGGTATTAAGAAAAATTAAACTTTGACACTTGTGGCATGTAAACTAACAGAAATCAGTACTAAGAAAAAAAAGAGGTTGAAATATATGCCAACTTAGAAAGTGTGATACATCACCTAAGACCAAGGGGTACTAAGAAAAATCAAAGTTCAACACATATTCCACAAAAACAATCATGACACTTAAACATAGATAAAGGGACACTAAAAGACAAAAAGTTTGACACCCATGCCTTGTCAACAAGGAGAAAGTTTTTCAAGGGTTACAAAAGTGAAAGGGTTACGAAGGAGAAGATAATTTCAACACCTATGCCACACAAAAAAGGGTGACACGTCAATAGAGATAAATGGGTACTAAGAAAAATTAAAGTTTGACACCCTTGCCATGCCAACAAGGAGAAAGGGGTACTAAGAACACAAAGAGGTCGAAAGCTATTCCAACTCAGCAAGGGTGAAAATTCACCTAAGACAAAGGGGTACTAAGGAAAATATAATTTCAGCACCTATGCCACATAAAAAAGGCTGACACATCAACAAAGATAAAAGGGTACTAATAAAAAATAAATTTGACACATGTTCCATGTAACCAAGGAGAAAGGGGTACTATGAAAATAAAGGGTTGGAAAGATATTCCAACTCTGCAAGGGTGGCGTTTCACAAAATATGAAGGGGTACTAAGGAAAATATAAGTTCAAAAACTAAGAAACATAAAAAAGGGTGAAACGTCAATAAAGATAAAGCGGTACTAAGAAAATATAAATTTTGACACATGTTGCATGTCAACCAGGAGAAAGGGGTACTAAGAAGATGAAGAGGTCAAAACCTATGCCAACTCAACAAGACTGAAATTTCACCTAAGAGAAAGGCGTAATAACAAAAAAATAATTTTAACACCTATGCCATACAAATATGGGCAACACATCAATAGAGATAAAGGGGTACTAAGAAAAATAAATGTTTCACACCCATGCCATGTCAACAAGGATAAAGGGGTACTATGAAAAAGAAGAAGTTGAATCTATGCCAACTCATTAAGGGTGACATTTCACCTAATAGAAATGGGTACTAAGGAAAAGAAAATTTCAACACCTATGCCACATAAAAAAATGTGACACGTCAACAAATATAATGGGGTAGTAAGAAAAATAAAATTTTGACACTTGTCCCATGTCCACAAGGATGAAGGGTTACTAAGAAAATGAAGACGTAGAAAGCTATGTTGACTAAGTAAGCATGACACGTCAATAGAAATAATGGGGTACTATGAAAAATAAAAATTTGACACACCTGCCTTGTCAACAAGGAGAAAGGGGTACTAAGAAAACAAAGAGGTGGAAATCTATTCCAAATAAGAAAAGGTGACATGTCACAGAAGAGAAAGGGTTACAAAGGAATATATATGTTCAACACCTATGCCATGTAAAAAAGGGTGACACATCAATAGAGATAAAGGGGTACTAAGAAAAATAAAATTTTGACACCCGTGCCATGTCAACAAGTTGAAAGGGGTACTAAGAAAAAAAGAGGTTGAAAGCTATTCAAACTCAGTAAGGGTGAAACATCACCTAAGAGAATCGGGTACTAAGGAAAATATAACTTCAACACCTATTCCACAGCAAATATGGTGATACATCAAGGGAGATAAATGGGTACTAAGAAAAATATAAGTTTGAAACGTGTGCCATGTAACCAAGGAGAAAGGGGTACTAAGAAATGAAGTGTTATAAATATATGCAAACTCAACAAGGGTGATGCATCACAAAATAGAAAGGGGTACAAAGGAAACGAGAATTTTAAAAAATATTCCACACAAAGAAGTTTGACACGTCAACAAAGATAAAGGGGTACTAAGAAAAATGAAATTTTGACACCCATGCCATCTCAATCGGGAGAAATGGGTACATAGAAAATGATGAGGTTAAAGGTTATGTCAATTCATAAAGGGTTACATGTCACCTAAGAGCAAGGTTTACTAAGGAAAATATAATTTCAAAACATATGCCATTCAAAACAGGGATACATGTCAACAAAGATAAAGGGTTACTAAGAAAAATAAACGTTTGACACCCATGCCATGTCAACAATGAGAAAGGGGTACTAAGAAAAGAAAGAGTTTGAAATATATGCCAACTCAGCAAGGGTGACATGTAACCTAATAGAAATGGATACTAAGGAAAATAGAATTTCAACACCTATGCCACACAAAAAAGGGAGACACTTGAAAAAATATAAACGAGTACTAAGAAAAATGAAATTTCGACACCTGTGCCATGTTAAAAAAGAGAAAGGGATACCAAGAAGAAAAATAGGTTGAAATCTATGCCAAATTAACAAGGGAGACACATCACTAAGAGAAATGGGTACTAAGGAAAATAGAAGTTCAATAGCTATGCCACACAATAAAGTGTGACACGTAAATAAAGATAAAGGGGTATTAAGAAAAATAAAAGTTTGACACCCCTACCTTATCAACAAGGAGAAAGGGATACTGAGAAAAAAAAGAGGTGGAAAACTATTCCAACTCAACAAAGTTGGCATGTCACAAAAGATCAAGGGTTACTAAGGAAAATATAAGCTTAACACCCATGCCACACAAAAAAGGGTGAGATATTAATAGAGATAGTGGGGTATTAAGAAAAATGAAACTCTAACACTCATGGCATGTCAACTAAGAGAAAGAAGTACTAATAAAATGAAGAGGTTGAAAGCTATGCCAACATAGAAAGTGTGATACATCACCTAAGAGCAAGGGTTACTAAGGAAAAGAAAAGTTCAACACCTATTCCACACAAAAAATCATGACACGTCAACAGAGATAAAAGGCTACTAAAAAGAAAATGTTTCACACCCATGTGTTGGCAAATGTTTAACAGGTAGCGTATGCTTGTCATTGATGGAAAGTACAACAGTGAAGATGGCAGGATAGGAAGGATAAAATCCCTTAGGAATCTGAGCATGTGAGAATCTCAGGAGAGACAACACTGAGTGTGCATGTGAAGACTTTGCAGAGGCGCATAAGTCCAAGAATCCCTTGGGGATTCGGAAGTAAAATCTCAGGAGGAACATCGTCGAGGAGAACATGCGCATCAAAGCTCAAGATACAGGAGTTCGCAGAGGAGAAGGAAGACAAAGGTTGAGCCCATTGAGAACTAGTAATTCTCCCAAGGTTGGGAGGAAAGTGTGCAAATCTCAGGAGAAGCCTATAGAAGGGAGAGATCAAGAGCCATTGGATCTCATTCAGAAATCCCGTCAGCCGTCAGATCGGACAGGAGCAACACGAGGTTTACCATCGGGAAAAGACAAGGTGAAATCCTGAAAGGAGGGTTGACTCATCGGGGTTTCACATATCAGGAATCCTGTGAGCCAATGCATTGTAGCATTGAAAAGCTCGAAACCCCGACGAGTGGTAAGACTGCGCTCGCGGGGATAACGGTCATATGGGCCAGGAGAGCTAGTGCGTAAAGAGCACATCGGGATTCGAGGGATCATGAATCCTAAGGACATACATGTTTCGACATTGGAAAGTCTGAAACCCCGATGAGGAGGTTTGGCTGCGGTCATATAGTGGGAGGTCACGTGGACCATGAGCTCAGTCGGAGGGCTCAAAAATCCTAGAAGCAGGAGGATTGTCCATCTCAGGGGATTATGTAGACCGTTGATCCGACTCCTTGTCGGATTTTTGAGGATCGAGAGTTGGAGATGTCAAAGAATATTGACATCAAGAATCCCAAAATCACGATGTGTGAAATCCCGACTAAACCTGAATCGTCAGTTCAAGATGTGATCTAGACCGTCGACCCGACTCACGTCAGCTAGGAACACGTGGCACAACCAGGTAATGACAAGTGTCAGACTGATTCAACATTTTAGGCACATGTAAGTCACGAATCAGAGTGATGTGTGGAAGTATTCAACACGTGTCAATCCACATGTGAAGTCAGTAGATGGACACCACGTCGGAGTTTCGAGGATCGCGTTTTGGAAATGTCAAAGAATATTGACATTAGGAATCCCGATATCATGATATGTGAAATCACGATGTAATCTGAGTCGTTAGATTAAGGTTGAATCTGGACCGTTGATTCCAGTCCTTGTCAAAATTTCGGGGATCGAGAGTTGGACATGTCAAAGATTATTGACATCAAGAATCCCGATATCGTGATGCAATCTGAACCGTCAGATCAAGTGTTGATCGGAGGGCTATTGATGCACGACACAGTGAAACTATCAGAAACCATTGATGGCGTCTGCTAGAGAATTCGAAGAGACCCCTGTGTGATCGCCAGAGGAGATGAAGAGTCTCCAAGCTTCGTCCAAGTGAAGGAAGACTATTCTTAGAGGGGATTGATAGATGGATGAGCGTGGAAGCCTGTAACTAAAACAGAGAAGGTGAGCTCGACTATCACAGAGAAGACGAAGAGTCTCAACTGCTAGAGAGACTGAGGAATCTCAACATAACATCCAGTGATGTTGAACGAGGAGGAAAATGGCCAGAGAAGCTGAAGAGTCACGATGATAATCAGACAGAGCACTCGAGAGGTGGAGGATAACGGTGCGGAGTCAGCATGCAGAGGCATTGTGAACATTGCATATACAAGGTGCGCAGAAGCTATAAATACATGGTACATAGAAGGGTTGCGGTTGCGGTTGGAGTTTGCTGTGGTTGTTGTTGGTGAAGGTGATTCATGTGTGAAGAAGGATCAGAGTGCAGCAGCTGAATAGCACAGAAGAGGAACTGCGCAAGTGAATGGACATGGCGCACAGAGAATAAAAAGTAGAATAACAGACAACACAAGAGATGTGTGCAGAAAGGAAATGAGGCATACAGAGCAAGGAAATGCAGCAGAATAGTGATGAGTCTGGTAAGCCAGTGTTGAACATCATATCACTGTAATAAGTTTCAGTAGCAAAGATTTATATTTTAGGGTGGTTGGGAGGAGCTAGGGAGGATTGTGTCCTCAAAGGTTCAAGTGGGTGCTTGAACACAGGGAGTTGGTGCTTCCTTCTAGTTGGTGCTAGAGAAACCAGGGAGTTGGTGCTTCCTTCTAGTTGGTGCTAGAGAAACCAGGGAGTTGGTGCTTCCTTCTAGTGGGGGTGCTTCCTTCAGCTGGTGCTTAGAGAAACCAGTATTGGTGCTTCCTTCTAGTGGGTGATAGAGAAAACAGAGTTGAGGCGTTCCTCAAAGAAGTTGCAACTTGGGTAAAACTGTGTTGTAGCCTCATTACAGAGTTGGTTCTCACATGTGATACTATAAAGAATGTAACTATTACTTACTGCAAAAGAAAAAGAGGTTTTTACCGCACTGGGTTTCCCTCGAAATATTTGTCTCTGTGTTTCTTATATATATGTGAATGATGCTGAAAATGTGTTTATTTCCCTCACATTATTGTGATCATCATTCAAGATTCTACAAAGAGTTTAAAAGAACCTTTATTGTTTAAGAATGGTAACAACTCATTCACCCCCTCCTCACTTGTTCTAACACCATGCCTTGTCAACAATGATAAAGTTGTTCAAGGGTTACAAAAGTGAAAAAGGTTAGAAAGGAGAAGATAAGTTCAACATCTATGCCACACAAAAAATGGTGACACATCAATAGAGATAAAGTGGTACTAAGAAAATTGAAAGTTTGACACCCTTTCCATGTGAATCCCATGGATGCTTTTAGGGGCTAAATTTCGCTCATGGGCTAATTTTCCATGCTTTTTCCAAAAATGATATTCCTTATTTTAAAAATGATTGGCCCAAAATTCTATAGGATAAAATTATTTTACCTTAAAAATCGCCAAAATTTTATAAAATATATATAAAATCCTTAGAAATTTGAATATTTTTACAAAAATATCGCTAAACATTTATCGGTGGCATATGAATGATTAGTAAGATTCGCCAAGGTCTCTACATTTTAAAATAAATTTCCATCCTTAAAATCATCCCTAGGGCCCATGTCAACAAGGATAAAGGGGTACTAAGAAAGCAAAGAGGTCGAAAGCTATTCCAACTCAACAAGGGTGACATTTCGCCTAAGAGAAACGGGTACTAAGGAAAATATAAGTTCAACACCTATGCCACACAAAAAAGGGTGACACATCAACATAGATAAACATGTATTGATAAAAAATAAATTTGACGCATGTTCCATGTAACCAAGGAGAAAGGGGTACTATGAAAATAACGGGTTGGAAAGATATGCCAACTCAGCAAGGGTGATGTTTCACAAAAGAGGAAGGGGTACTAAGGAAAATATAAGTTCAAAAACTAAGCAACATAAAAAAAGGTGACATATCAATGAAGATAAAGGGGTACTAAGAAAAAATAATTTTGACACATGTGGCATGTCAACAAGGAGAAATGGGTACTAATAAAACAAAGAGGTCCAAACCTATGCCAACTCAGCAAGGTTGACATTTCACCTAAGAGAAATGTGTAATATGGAAAAGATAATTTCAACACCCATGCCACACAAAAATAGGCAACACATCAATAGAGATAAAGGGGTACTAATAAAAATAAAAGTTTCACACCCATGAGATGTCAACAAGGAGAAATGGGTACTAAGAAAAATAAGAGGTCAAATATATGCTAACTCAGTAAGGGTGACATTGCACCTAATATAAATGGGTACTAAGGAAAAGAAAAGTTCAACACCTATGCCACATAAAAAAGTGTGACAAGTCAACAAATATAACGAGGTAGTAAGAAAAATATAATTTTGACACGTGTCCCATGTCCACAAGGATGAAGGGGTACTAATAAAAATAATAGGTAGAAAGCTATGTTGACTAAGTAAGGGTGACACATAAATAGAAATAATGGGGTACTAATAAAAATAAAAAATTGACACTTGTGCCTTGTCAACAAGGAGAAAGGGGTACTAAGAAAATAGAGAGGTGGAAATCTATGCCAAATACGCAAAGGTGACATGTCATAGAAGATAAAGGTTACTAAGGAATAAATATGTTCAACACCTATGCCACATAAAAAGGGGTGACACGACAATAGAGATAAATGGGTACTAAGAAAAACAAAATTTTGACATGTGCCATGTAAACAAGTTGAAAGGGGTACTAATAAAAACGAGAGGTTGAAATATATTTGAACTCAGTAAGCGTGAAACGTCACCTAAGAGAAAGGGGTACTATGGAAAAGAGAAGTTAAACACCTATGCCACACAAAAACGGGTGACTCGTTGTTGGGATAAATATATGTACTATTAAGTCCGAACATTAAATTATCAACTTGGGCTCGTAAACTTCGAGGTGCAAGCACAAGAAATGAAGGATTGGGGCCTATCATAGTCTAATATCTAATGTCGACAAACCACACTCTAATGTGATAAATAAAATGGAAATTAACTCAATTGATTGGGAACAAACTAACACCTTGGGATGAATCCCATCATAGGGAGGCCATATCTCGCACGTTATACCGTTAATTTGTCCTTTGGTTATTGAAGCTATATGAAATTAAAGTGCAAGAAACTCAAAATCATCGATCTGAATCAATACCAAACTAGCCTACTCTAGCAATCATCAAATGTACTCAATATTAAAATTTTGGTACTGAAATCATAAACTAGTGAAAACTGGTACCAAGATCTAAAATAAGTAAAAGAATCCTCATTAAAAAATTATTCTCAAAATCGAAGCACTTTAATCCTTAACATGTTGTCTTCAAACCTTTGTTGACTAATTGTAAAAGAAAATTATTGAAAATAGAGTAGAATAAATGAAAATGATGCAAACAGAGTACTAGCCTCTTGTCACTCCTTCAAATAATTATGGAATCAACCAAAACATCAACCCATAAAACATAAAAATGACTTTTCTCATTTAAATTCACTCAGTACTCAAGCTCTTTATAAAAATGGAATCACCCAAAAGACTCTTTCAATCACTCATCCATTTACAATAAAATTCCACAAACCCAATTTCAAAGGTTGTTGGTTGTTGAATTCATGCTCAACAATATCTAATAACAACCTTCTTCTGAAACTCCTAATCAGTTCCAACTCAAGAATAATTCCATGTGTGTCAAGAATCAATGCTCTACTTTATGAGTATGTTTTGAATAATATATTTTCACATTCCTTATTTTTAATATTCAGTACCTTTGGAGTTTTGTTAATATCATTCTTTGAAGAACCTATGATATGTATTTCTGTAAGAGTTCAATATTGCTTTATATTTGTTTCTTTACATGAAATTCAATCTTTCAGATTGCATTCAAATCCTTTAATTAAAATGCATTTGTGTAACATTTATCACTCCAACGATGTAATGGAAATAATGAATCGAACTAGACTGTTTGCAAAAAACACAAAAACAAATGATGGTCTATGTTTACACTTCAATGAATAAGAGTTTGTGGATCTTTTCTATCAATTTGACTCACATTGAAATCCTTAAACTGAAATCAGAGATCACATTTGTTTTATGGTTATGTCATGGAAGAAATAAAATCAATTTCCCACCACACGATGAATCGATAGAAGGTCTTCTCTCCTCTAGGTTTTGCACAATTAAATCAAACTTTCAAAATAATTCACACAATAATTAACAATTCATTTGAAGAGATCAACAAATTATCATGTGCACAACAAATTTAGAATTGGA
Organism: Picea sitchensis; assembly: GCA_010110895.2. Classification (NCBI taxonomy): domain Eukaryota; kingdom Viridiplantae; phylum Streptophyta; class Pinopsida; order Pinales; family Pinaceae; genus Picea; species Picea sitchensis. The sequence goes on along the minus strand of SNQJ01S0011836.1, from coordinate 23,851 downwards.
AATCAGATCTAACACAACAAAAATTTAACTACAAAAATCTAATAAATAACTAAACTAAAAATGAATTAAAGCAATGTGTTACACCTGGTTGGTGGGCCAAAGCCAACAGGGTACGCACACTGATGAAGTTTTAGAAGCTAGTTGTGTTGAACAAGTGAATCAAATTCAATACCAGAAATATCCATCTGTATGCAATCGATCATCACATTCATAGTATTAACATCATTCCCCTATCCTCAGCCTCATGAGGCTCATTTTATACATAAAATCATTTTAGGAAACAAATTTTACAAATTTAGATAAAATCCCCTAATCAGGGTTTTTCACCAAATATGACAAATTTGGGTTAAACATCCTTCCTTATTTCTTAAATAATTTCGAATTTTGAAAAACGACTCTCAATTTTCTCAACTTTCCATATTTTAGAGAAAACTCATATCTTAGAATTTTGATATCTTCTTTGATCGGCATGTAAATGAAGGCGCAAGTTGGTCGTTTGAGATTTTTACTAATTTTTGCAGAATTGTTCCCCCTGATATGGATTTCCACACATGTGATCTGGGAAAATTATCACTCATATGTCCGCATGTCAACATCGTTCTTGAAAAAACCCATGTCCCTGAATTTCCTCTAGAAGCATCCCAAATTTTTGAACTATACTTTGTATTGGATGCCTATAGTATGCTGGTACCGGATGAGCATAGGTGACAAATAAACACTCGTATCAGATGAGCGTAGGTACTGGATGAAATCAATTACCAGATGAAAGTAGAACCTTCTGGTACCAGATGACTTGGAGTGTGAGTATCAGATGACTTCTAGTGCGGAGACATATTCTTTGGACATAGAAACATATGATTAAACCATCATCAACAAAACTGTTGTATAATCATCCTTTTAATCACTAAAAATATGATAAATTATGTATTAACCACATAGGATGAATAATAAGAGATAATGGAGGTTTATGGTGTAATTAGGGATATATTATTGAAGAAATGTGGGGAGAAGGTGTAATGATGAGTGTATTTGTGTAGCGTAAAATATGACAAAACTAGATCCCAACACTTGTCAATAGATATAAACGGGTACTAAGAAAAATAAAATCTTGACACCCATGCCATGTAACCAAGGAGAAAGGGGTACTATGAAAATGAAGGGTTGGAAAGCTATGCCAACTTAGCAAGGTTGACGTGTCACAAAATATGAAGGGGTACTAAGGAAAAGATAATTTCAAGAACTAAGGAACACAAAAAAGGGTGACATGTCAATGAAGATAAAGAGGTACTAAGAAAAATGAAATTTTGACATCTATGGCATGTCATCTAGGAGAAAGGGGTACTAAGAAAATGAATTGTTTGAAATCTATGCCAACTCAGAAAGGGTTCGATGTCACCTTATATCAAGGTGTACTAAGGAAAAGAGAATTTCAACACCTATGCCACACAAAAAAGGACAACACATCAACATAGGTAAAGGGATACTAAAAAATATAAAATTTTAACACATGTGTCATTTAAACATGGATAAATGGGTACTAAGAAAACAAAGAGGTTGAAATCTATGCCAACATAGCAAGGGTGACACATCACCTAAGATAAAGGGGTACTAACCAAAAGATAAGTTCAACACCTATGTCAAAAGAGATAAAGTGGTACTAAGAAAAATAAAAGTTTGACACCCGTGCCATGTCAACAAGGAGAAAGGGGTACTAATAAAATGAAGTGTTGGAAAGATATAGACAACTCAGCAAGGGTGACATGTCAAAAAAGAGAGAGAGTCACTAAGGAAAAGAGAATTTCAACACCTAGACCACATAAAAAAGAGCCACATGTCAACAAATATAAAGGGGTACTAAGAAAATAAAAGTTTGGCACTCATGCAATGTAACCAAGGATAAATCGTTACTAAGAAAAAAAGTAGTTCAAAAGATATTCCAACTCAGCAAAGGTGAAAATTCACCTAATACCAAGGGGTACTAATGAAAATATAATTTTGACACCTATGCTACACAAGAAAGGGAGAAAGATCAACACGGATAAAGGGGTATTAAGAAAAATAAAAATTTTACACTTCTACCTTCTCAACAAGGAGAAAGGGGTACTAAGAAAATGAAAAGGTTGAAAGTTATTCCAACTCAGAAAGGGTGACAAGTCACCTAAGAGAAAGGGGTACTAAGGAAAAGAGAAGTTCAACATCTATGCCATACAAAAAGGAGAAAGGGTTTTTATGAAAATGAAGAGGTTAAAATATATTCCAACTCATAAAGGGTGACATGTCACCTAATAACAAGTGGTGCTAAGGAAAAGATAACTTCAAGACCTATGCCACAAACCAAAAGGTGACATGTCAACTAAGATCAAGGGGTACTAAGAAAAATAAAAGTTGGATACCTTTTCCTTGTCAACAAGAAGAAAGGGGTACTAAGAAAATGAATAGGTCAAAATCTATGCCAACTCGACAAGGGTGACACGTCACCTAAGAGAAAGAGGTACTATCGAAAGTAGAAGTTCAACACCTATGCTACACAAAAAAGGGCAACACGTCAACATAGATAAAGGGGTACCAAGAAAAATAAAAATTTGTCAGCCATTCCATGTCAACAAGGAGAAAGGGTACAGGGGTACTAAGAAAATGAAGAGGTGGAAAGCTATGCCAACTCAGATAAAGGGGTACTAAGAAAAATAAAATTTTGAGACTCGTTCCATGTCAAAAGGAGAAAGGGTTACTACGAAAAAAAAGAGGTTGAAATCTATTCCAATTCAGTAAGGGTGAAATGTTACGTAAGACCACAAGGTACTACGAAAAATAGAATTTCAACACCAATATCACAGAAAAAAGGGCAGTGCGTCAATGGAGATAAAGGGATACTAAGAAAAATAAAAGTTTTACACCCATGCCATTTCAACATGCAGAAAGGGGTACTAAGAAAATGAATATTTTTAAATATCTGTCAACTTGAAAAGGGTGACACGTCACCTAAGAGAAAGTGGTACTAAGGAAAAGATAAGTTCAACACCTATGCCAAACAAAAAATGGTGGCACGTCAATAGAGATAAAGGGGTACTAAAAAAACTAAAAGTTTTACACTTGTACCATTTGAACAAGGAATAAGGGGTACTAAGGAAAAGATAAGTTCAACACTTATTCCACACAAAAAATGAAACATGTCAACATAGATAAAGCGATACTAAAAAAAATAAAATTTTGACACCTATGCCATGCCAACAAGGACAAAGGAGCACTAAGAAAACAAAGAGATAGAACGATTTTCCAACTCATCAAGGATGAAACACACATAAGAGCAAGGTATACTAAGGAAAAGATAATTTAAACACCCATGCCTCACAAAAAGGGAAACGCCTCAACAAAGATAAAGGGGTACTAAGAAAAATAAATGTTTTACACTTGTTCCATGTCAAAAAGGAGAAAGGGGTACTAATAAAATGAAGAGGTCAAACGATATTCCAGTTTAGCAAGGGTAACACATCTTTGAAGAGAAATGGGTACTAAGGAAAAGATAATTTCAACACCTATGCTAGACAAAAAATGGTGACATGTCAACAAAGATAAAGGCGTACTAAGAAAATTAAAAGTTTCACACCCATGCCATGTCAACAAGGAGAAAAGGGTACTAAGAAAATGGATATTTTGAAATCTATTCCAAATAAATTAAGGTGGGACATCACCTAAGACCATAGGGTACTAATGAAAAGATAATTTCAATACGCATGCCACATAAAAAGGGTGACACCTCAACAAAGATATTGGGGTACTAAGAAAAATAAAAGTTTGACACATGTTCCATTTAAACAAGGATAAAGGGGTACTAAGAAAATGAATAGGTTTACATAAATTCCAACTCATCAAGGGTGACACTTCACCTAAGATAATGGGGTACTAAGAAACAAATAAGTTCGACACCTATGCCACACAAAAAAGGGTGACATGTCAAAAAAGATAAAGTGGTAGCAAGTAAAAAAAAAAAATTGACACCCATGCCATGTAAACAAGGATAAAGAGATACTATTAAAACAAAATGTTGTAAATATATAGTCGTCTTAGCAAGGGTGACATGTCATAGATGAGAAATGGGTACCAAGAAAAAGAGAATTTCAACACCTACGACACATAAAAAAGAGCGACACGTCAAGAGAGATAAAGGGGTACTAAGAAAAATAAAAGTTTTACACCCATGGAATGTCTAAAGGGAGAAAGAGGTATGAAGAAAAAAAAGAGTTTGAAAGCTATTCTAGCTAATCAAAGGTGACACATAAACTAAGACCAAGGGGTACTAATAAAAATATAATTTTGACAACTATGCCACAAAAAATAGGGAGACACATCAACATAGATAAAGAGGTACTAAGAAAAATAAATGTTTCACACTCGTGCGATGTCCACAACAAGAAAGAGGTACTAAGAAAATAAATAGGTCTAAATCTATTACAACTCAGTAAGTCTGACATGTCACCTAAGAGAAATGGGTACTATGGAAAAGATAAGTTAAACACCTATGCCACACAAAAAGGGTGGCACATAAATAGCGTTAAACAGGTACTAAGAAAAATGAAATTTTGACACACATGCCTTGTCAACAAGGAGAAAGGGGTACTAATAAAACAAGGAGTTGGAAATCTATGTCAACTCAAAAAAGGTGACACGTCACAAAATAGCAAGTGTTACTAAAGAAAACATATGTTCAATACCTATGACACACAAAAAAGGGTGACATGTCAATAGAGATAAAGGGGTACTAAGAAAAGTAAAATTTGTACACTCGTGCCATGCCAACAAGGAGAAAGGGGTACTAAGAAAATGAAGAGGTCGAAATATATTCCAAATCAACAAAGGTGAAACATCACCTAAGATCAAGGGGTACTAAGGAAAAGAGAAGTTAAAGACCTATTCCACCCAAAAAAGGGTGACACGTTAACATAGATAAAGGGGTGCTAAAAAAAATATTTTGACACCCATGCCATGTAACAAAGGAGAAAGGGGTACTAAGAAAATGAAGAGGTGTAAAACTATGACAAATCAATAAGTGTGACGTGTCACAAAGGACCGAGGGTTACCAAGAAAAAGAGAAGTTCAACAATTGTGCCACACAAAAAGGGTGACATGTCAACGGAGATAGAGGGTTACTAAGAAAAATAAACTTTTGACACCCATACCATGTCAACAAGAAGAAAGGGGTACTAAGAAAAATAAAATTTTGATACATGTACCATGTCAACAAAAAGAAAGGGGTTCTAATAAAATGAAGAGGTCGAAATCTGTGTCAACTCAGAAAGTGTGACATGTTACCTAATAGCAATTGGTACTAAGGAAAAGAGAAGTTCGACACCTATGCCGCACGAAAAAGGGTGACACATCAACATAGATAAAGGGGTACTATGAAAAATAAAATTTTGACACATGTGTCATGTCTACAAAGAGAAATGGGTACTAAGAAAATGAATGGGTTGAAATCTATGTCAAATCAACAAGGGTGACACGTCACTTAAGAGAAAGGGGTAATAAGGAAAAAAGAAGCTTAACACCCGTGCCACACAAAAAAGGGTGACATGTCAATAGAGATAAAGGGGTACTAAGAAAAATAAAATTTTGACACCCATGCCTTGTCAACAAGGAGAAAGGGATACTAAGAAAATAAAGAGGTGAAAATCTATGCCAACTCAACAAACGTTATACATCACAAAAGACAAAGGATTGCTAAAGAAAAGAGAATTTAAACACCCATGCCATACAAAAAAGGGTGACACGTCAATAGAGATAAATGGGTACTAAGAAAAATAAAAGTTTGACACGTGTGCCATGTCAACAAGGATAAAGTGGTACTAAGAAAATGAAAAGGTAGAAAACTATTCAAACTAAGAAAGGGTGGCATGTCGCCTAATAGAAAGGGGTACTAAGGAAAATAGAAGTTCAACAACTATGCCACACAAAAAAGGGTGACACGTCAACAAATATAAAGGGGTACTAAGAAAAATAAAAGTTGTACACCTGTGCCATATAACCAAGGAGAAAGAGGTACTAAGAAAACAAAGAGCTAGAAGGTTCTGAAACCTTAGCAAGGGTGACACGTCACAAAACTTAGAAGAGAAAGGGGTACTAAGGAAAAGAGAAGTTCAACAAATATGCCACAAAAAAAGGTTGACAAGTCAATGAATATAAAGGGGTAATAAGAAAAATAAAATTTTGACACCCAATGCATGTCAACTAGGAGAAAGGGGTACTAAGAAAATGAAGAGATTGAAATTTATGTGGAATGAACAAGGGTTACATGTCACCTAATAGAAAGGGGTACTAAAGAAAATATATGTTCAACACGTATGCCACCAAAAAAAGGGATACATGTCAACAAAGAGAAAGGGTTAGTAAGAAAAATAAACATTTGACACCTATGTTAGAAGAGGAGGATCGCAGAGAAAAAAAATGAAACAAATCTGAAATAAAACACAAAATATACACAATACAATAGATACACAGATATGCATGGTTCACCTAGTGTGGGCTACTTCCACCATATAAATTGTCAGGTCCTTCCTTTCTATTATCCATCAAAATGAAGGGATACAACCTACAACACACCCGTTGTAACTTCCTCTTCTTTCTCTCATAGTCTCCACTCTTAGAATACACTATTTGTAATAAAACATGGTTTCAATCTAACCAAGGAGAACGGGGTACTAAGCAAATTAAGGGGTGGAAATCTATGCAAACTTAGAAAGTGTGATGTTTCACAAAAGAGCGATGGGTTCTAAGGAAAACATAAGTTCAACAAAAAAGGGTGACACATCAACAACGATAAAGAGGTACTAATAAGAATAAAATTTTGATACCCGTTGCATGTCAAACGGGAGAAAGGGGTAATAAGAAAACAAAGAGGTTGAAAGATATTGAAACTCAGAAAGGGTGACATGTTACCTAATAACAAGGGGTACTACGGAACAAATACATTCAACACCTATGCCACACAAAAAAGGGCGACATGTCAACAAAGATGAATGGTTACTAGGAAAAATAAAAGTTTGACACTCCTGCCATGTCAACAAGAAGAAAGGGGTACTAAGAAAACAAAGAGGTAGAAATAAATGCAAACTCAACAAGGGTGACAGGTCACCTAATAACAATGGGTACTAAGGAAAAGAGAAGTTCAAGACCTATTCCAAACAAAAAAGGATGACACGTCAACAAAGATAAATGGGTACTAAGAAAAACAAAATTTTGAAACCTGTGCCATATCAACAAGGAGAAAGAGGTACTAAGAAAATCAATAGGTAATAAGGAAAATATACATAAGAGAAAGGGTGAACCATCACCTAAGAGAAAGGGGTACTAAGGAAAAGATAAGTTCAAGACCTATTCTACGTAAAACAGGGTGACACATCAATAGAGATACATGTTTACTAAGAAAAATAAATGTTTTACACTCGTGCCTTGTCAACAAGGGGAAAGGGGTACTAAGAAAATAAAGTGGTGGAAATATATGCCAACTCAAAAAATATGACATGTCACAAAAGAGCAAGGGTTACTAAGGAAAAGAGAAGTCCAACACCTATGCCACACAAAAAATGGTGACACATCAATAGAGATCAAGGAGTACTAAGAAAAATAAAAGTTTCACACCTCTGCCATCTCAACAAGGACAAAGGGATACTAAGAAAATGAAGAGGTCGAAAAATATTCAAAGTCAACAAGGGTGACACGTCACCTAAGAGAAAGGGGTAATAAGGAAAATAGAACTTCAACACCTATGTCAAACAAAAAAGGGTGACAATCAAGGGAGATAAACGGGTACTAAGAAAAATATAAGCCTGAAACTCATGCCATGTAACCAAGGAGAAAGGGGTGGAAATAAATGAAGAGTTAGAAATTTATGCAAAATCGACAAGGTGAAACATCACAAAAGAGCAATGGGTTCTAAGGAAAAGATATTTTAAACTAATATTCTACACAAAAAAGTTTGACACGTCAACAAAGATAAAGGGGTACTAAGAAAAATGAAATTTTGACACCCATGCCAAGTCAATCGGGAGAAAGGGGTACGTAGAAAATGAAGAGGTTGAAATTTATGTCAATTTAGAAAGGGTGAGATATCACCTAAGAGAAATTGATACTAAGGAAAATATAAGTTCAACACCTATGCCACACAAAACAGGGATACATGTCAACAAAGATAAAGGGTTACTAAGAAAAATAAACATTTGACACCCATGCCATGTCAACAAGGAGAAAGGGGTACTAAGAAAAGAAAGAGGTTGAAATCTATACCAACTCATAAAGGGTAACATGTCACCTAATAGAAATGGATACTAAGGAAAATAGAATTTCAACACCTATGCCACATTTAAAAAGGGCGACATGCCAAAAAAGATAAACGAGTACTAAGAAGAATGAAATTTTGACACATGTGCCATGTTAAAAAGGAGAAATGAATACCAAGAAAATAGGTAGGTCAAAATATATGTCAACTTAGCAAGGGCGATACATCACCTAAGAGAAATGGGTAATAAGTAAAATATAAGTTCAACATCTATGCCACACAATAAAGTGTGACACCTCAATAGAGATAAAGGGGTATTAAGAAAAATAAAAGTTTGACACCCCTGCCTTCTCAACAAGGAGAAAGGGGTACTAAGAAGAAAAAGAGGTGGAAAACTATTCCAACTCAACAAAGTTGGCATGTCAAAAAATAGCAAGGGTTACTAAGGAAAATAGAATCTTAACACCCATGCCACACAAAAAAGGGTGACACATTAATAGAGATAGAGGGGTACTATGAAAAACAAAACTTTGACTTTCATGCCATGTCAACAATTAGAAAGGGGTAATAAGAAAATGAAGAATTATAAATCTATTCAAGCTCATCAAGGGTGAAATTCCACCTAAAAGAAAGGGTTACTAAGGAAAAGATAATATCAAAACTATGCCACACAACAATGTGCGACACCTCAACGAAGATAAAGGGGTATTAAGAAAAATTAAACTTTGAGACTCGTGGCATGTCAACTAAGAGAAAGCAGTATTAAGAAAACGAATAGGTTGAAAGCTATGCAAACTTAGAAAGTGTGATACTAAAAAAACAAAGTTTGACACCCATGCCTTGTGAACAAGGAGAAAGTTGTTCAAGGGTTACAAAACTGAAAGGGTTACTAAGGAGAAGATAAGTTTAACACCTATGCCACACAAAAAATGGTGACACGTCAATAGAGATAAAGGGGCACTAAGAAAAATAAACGTTTGACACCCTTTCCATGTCAACAAGGAGAAAGGGGTACTAAAAAACAAAGAGGTCGAAGTTTATTCCAACTCAACAAGGGTGATGCTTCGCCTAATACTAAGGGGTACTAAGGAAAATAGAAGTTCAACACCTATGCCACACAAAAAAAGGGTGACACATCAACAAAGATAAAACGGTACTAATAAAAAAAAAAATTGACACATGTTCCGTGTAACCAAGGAGAAAGGGGGTACTATGCAAATGAGGGTTTGGAAATCTATCCCAACTCAGCAAGGGTGGTGTTTTTGAAAAGAGGAAGGGGTACTAAGAAAAATATAAGCTCAAAAACTAAGAAACATAAAAAAGGGTGACACGTCAACAAAGATAAAGGGGTACTAAGAAAAAATAAATTTTGACACATGTGGCATGTCAACTGGGAGAAGGGGATACTAATAAAATGAAGAGGTCGAAACCTATGTCAAATCACCAAGGACAACATTTCACCTAAGATAAAGGCATAATAAGGAAACGATAATCCCAACACCTATGCCACACAAAAATGGGCGACACATCAATAGAGATAAAGGGGTACTAAGAAAAATAATAGGTCGAATCTATGCCAACTCACTAAGGGTGACATTACACCTAATATAAATGGGTACTAAGAAAAAGAAAAGTTCAACACCTATGCCACATAAAAACGTGTGACACATCAAAAAATATAACGGGGTAGTAAGAAAAATATAATTTTGACATCTGTCCCATGTCCACAAGGATGAAGGGGTACTAAGAAAATGAATAGGTAGAAAGCTATGCTAACTAAGTAAGGGTGACACGACAATAGAAATAATGGGGTACTAAGAAAAATAAAAATTTGACACCCGTGCCTTGTCAACAAGGAGAAAGGGGTACTAAGAAAACAAAGGGCTGGAAATCTATGCCAAATAAGCAAAGGTGACATGTCACAGAAGAGAAAGGGTTACTAAGTAGTAGAGATGTTCAAGACCTATGCCACATNTACTAAGAAAATGAATAGGTAGAAAGCTATGCTAACTAAGTAAGGGTGACACGACAATAGAAATAATGGGGTACTAAGAAAAATAAAAATTTGACACCCGTGCCTTGTCAACAAGGAGAAAGGGGTACTAAGAAAACAAAGGGTTGGAAATCTATGCCAAATAAGCAAAGGTGACATGTCACAGAAGAGAAAGGGTTACTAAGTAGTAGAGATGTTCAAGACCTATGCCACATAAAAAGGGGTGACACATCAATAGAGATAAATGGGTACTAAGAAAAATAAAATGTTGACACTCGAGCCATGTCAACAATTTGAAAGGGGTATTAAGAAACAAAAGAGGTTGAAATCTATTCCAACTCAATAAAGGTGAAACGTCACCTAATACCAAGGGGTACTATGGAAAAGAGAAGTTCGACACCTATGCCGCACAAAAACGGGTGACTCGTTGTTGCGCTAAATATATGCACTATTAATTCCCAACATTAAATTATAAACCCAGGCTCGTAAACTTCAAGGTGCAAGAACATGAAATGAAGCATCGAAGCCTATCCTAGTCTAATATATAATGTCAACAAACCACACTCTAATGTGATAAATAAAATGGAAATTAACTTAATTGATTGGGAATAAACTAACACCTTGGGATGAAGCCTATCATAGGGAGGCCATATCTCACGTGTTAGACCCTTATTTGTCCTTTGGTGATTGAAGCTATATGAAATTAAAGTTGTTGGAAAACTGAGAGGGGGGGGTGAATCAGTTGTTACCGTGCTTAAACAATTATGCTTCTTTTAAACTCTTTGCAGAAACATTGAATGATGATCACGTTAATGCAGGGAGATAAACAATGGCACATTCAGCATCAATCACACATATATGAGAAACACAGAGACAGATATTTCCTGAGGAAACCCATATAGGGTAAAAACATCTTTTTCTTTATATGACAAGTAATAGTTACATTCTTTATATTATCATACATATGAGAACCAACTCATAATGAGGCTACAACCTCTATTTTGCAAGCTGCTACTTGCTGAGAGAACCAACTCTCTGTTTTCTCTAGCACCCACTAGAAGGAAGCACCAACTCCCTGGTTTCTCTAGCACCAACTCCCCGGTTTCTCTAGCACCAACTAGAAGGAAACATCAACTCCCTGGTTTCTCTAGCACCAACTATAAGGAAGCACCAATTCCCTGAGTGTTCCCAGNAGAAGGAAGCACCAACTCCCTGGTTTCTCTAGCACCAACTAGAAGGAAGCACCAACTCCCTGGTTTCTCTAGCACAAACTAGAAGGAAGAACCAACTCCCTGAGTGTTTCCAGCACCAACTGGATGGAAGCACCAACTTCCAATCATCCAGGCACCAAACTGTATAACAGAGAACAAGAGTTCTCCCTTGTACCACCCTACCACCCTGGTTTCTCTGGTTGCAACCAGATGGAAGCTACAACTCCCTGTGCTCAAGAACCCACTTGAACCTCTGAGGACAACAGTCCTCCCTAGCACCTCCCAACCACCCTGAAATATAAATCTTTGCTACTTAAACTTATTACAGTGATATGATGTTCAACAATGGCTTACCAGACTCATCACTATTCTGTGGCATTTCGTTGCTCTGTCTGCCTCATTGCCTTTTTGCACACATGACTTGCGCTGTCTATTCTTCTACTTTTTATGCTCTGTGCGCCATGTCCATTCACTGTACAGTTCCTCTTCTGTGCAATTTAGTTGCTGCACTCTCCTCCTTCTTCACACCTGAATCACCTTCACCGACAACAACCACAACAAACTCCAACAACAACAACAACCGCTTCTCTTATTTGTACTGTGTATATATAGCTTCTGTGCACCTTGTGCATGCAATATTCAATATTCCTCTGCATGCTCATACCTTGCCAATCTCCTCCACCTCTCGAGTGCTATGCCTGATCATCATCGTGACTCTTCAGCTTCTCTGGTGGTTCACCCCATGTGTCTATGATCACTAGGTGTTATGCCGAGATTCCTTTTTCTCTCTTTCAGTTGAGACTCTTCTTCTTCTTTGTTACAGTCGAGCTCACCCTCTCTGTTTCAGCTATAGGCTTCAACGCTCATCCATCTATCAATCCCTTCTAATAATAGTCTTCCTTCATTGGATGAATCTTGGAGACTCTTCATCTCCTCTGGCGATTACACAGAGGTCTCTTTGAATTCTCTGGCAGATGCCATCAATGGTTTCTGGCAGTTTCACTGTGTCGTGCATCAATAGCCCTCCGATCTCCTTCAGTTTCATTCATATCCAGAACAACCATCCACACACAGTCTGTCTTATTTTATTTTATACACACCTCCATGGCGGTTCCACTTCACATTTCCTTAGGCAAAAGAAAGACAACTATCCCAACAATTGAAGCACCAACTGATTCGCAATCATGAATCCGTTTCACTAACAGATTCATAAGTGAGAGGTTAACTGTGAGAAAGAACAATAACCTTCCGTTTATATTCCAATTTATCTGTGCCATTGGATGAACTTTATTGACATTGCCTTTAAATCGGGTTTTGGCATTTCGGCAATCCTGTGCTGAGTGTCTCCACACTTCATTTTGCGATCTCCGATGTTCTGATACAGAACTTTTCTGCACTAGCTCCTTCCCCAATATGACTATGGTCATAACCAAGCACCTATGCAAAAAGTGCTTTTCGCGATTTCGCATTTCATGAGTCTAGAGATGAGGCATCTCGACCCTCCAAGTCGCGATCCCTGATACCCCGAAATGGTGTGGGATCAACGGTCCTGATCAACACTTGATCTGACGGTTCAGATCATTTTATGATTTCGCATATCACGAGTTCGACATTCCTGTGGTGAATGTTCTTGTCACTTCCAAATCCCGATCCACGTAACTACGCAAAGAAGTCGTATCAATGGTCCAGATCACATCTTGATCTGATGGTTGCAATTACGCTGCGATTTCGCATATCGCGATATCGGAATTCTTGATGTTAACATTCCTTGACATCTCCAACTCTCGATCCTCGAATTCTCGAAATGGACTTGGATTCAACGGTCCATATTCAATCTTGATTCAATGGCTGCAATTGAATCGCGAATTCACATATCGCGATTTCGGCATTCTTGTTGCGTTGTT
>SNQJ01S0011836.1:0-10464 GCA_010110895.2 Picea sitchensis | reverse complement strand
CTCTGTTTTCTCTAGCACCCACTAGAAGGAAGCACCAACTCCCTGGTTTCTCTAGCACCAACTAGAAGGAAACACCAACTCCCTGGTTTCTCTAGCACCAACTAGAAGGAAGCACCAACTCCCTGGTTTATCTAGCACCAACTAGAAGGAAGCACCAACTCCTGGAGTGTTCCCAGCACCAACTGGATGGAAGCACCAACTTCCAATCATATAGGCACCAACCTGTATAACAGAGAACAAGAGTTCTCCCTTGCACCACCCTACCATCCTAGTTTCTATGGCTGCAACCAGATGGAAGCTACAACTCCCTGTGTTCAAGCACCCACTTGAACTTCTGAGGACGACAGTCCTCCCGAGCACCTCCCAACCACCCTTAAATATAAATCTTTGTTACTAAAACTTATTATAGTGATATAATGTTCAACCATGAATTACCAGACTCATCACTGTTCTGCTACATTTCGTTACTCTTTCTGCCTCATTGCCTTCCTGCACACATCACTTGCATTGTTTGTTATTCTTCCTTTTGTGCTCTATGCGCCATGTCCATTCACTGCACAGTTCCTCTTCTGTACTATTCAGTTGCTGCACTCTCCTCCTTCTTCACACATGAATCACCTTCACCAACAACAACCACAGCAAACTCCAATAGCAACAACAACAACAAACCTTCTCTTCTCTGTCCCTTGTATATATATCTTCTATGCATCTTGTGCATGAAATATTCACCATTCCTCTGCATGCTCATACCGCGCCAAACTCCTCCACCTCTCGAGTGCTCTGTGTGATCATCATCGTAACTCTTCATCTTCTCTAGCCGTTTTCCCACGCGTTCAACATCACTGGATGTTATGCTGAGATTCCTCAACCTCTCTGGCAGTTGAGACTCTTCGTATTCTCTGTGATAGTCGAGCTCACCTTCTCTGTTTTAGTTATAGGCTTCCACACTCATCCATCTATCAATCCCTTCTAAGAATAGTCTTCCTTCACTTGGACAAAGCTTGGAGACTCTTCATCTCCTCTGGCGATCACACAGGGGTCTCTTCGAATTCTCTAGCAGATGCCATCAATGGTTTCTGGTAGTTTCACTATGTCGTGCATCAGTAGCCCTCCGATCAACACTTGATCTAACGGTTCAGATTACATCATGATTTCACATATCGCGATATCGGGATTCCTGATGTCAATAATCTTTGACATGTCCAACTCTCGATCCCCGATGCCTCTCCATTGACTGGAATAAATGGTCCAGATCAAAGCTTGATCTGATGGCTCAGATTACATCATGATTTCACATCTTGCGATATCAGGATTCCTGATGTCAATAATATTTGACATGTCCAACTCTCGATCCCCGATGCCTCTCCATTGACTGGAATCAACGGTCCATATCAAAGCTTGATTCAATGGCTGCGATTTAAGTCACCATTTTGCATATCGTGAAATTAGGATTCCTGTTTCATTGTTTCTTTGTCATTGATGGAAAGTACAACAATGGAGATGGCATGAATACAGGAAGAATGTAACAGACAGGCACCAGAAGTATTTTGGGAAGAAGTTGTAGACAGTTCAGATTCAGTCGGGATTTCACTCATTGCGATTTCGGGATTCTTGATGTCAATATTCTTTGACATCTCCAACTCCCGATCCTCAAAACTCCGACAGGGAGTCGGATCAATGGTCTAGATCATATCTTGATCTGACGGTTCAGATTCAGTCGGGATTTCACTCATCGTGATTTCGGGATTCTTGATGTCAATATTCTTTGACATCTCCAACTCTCGAAATCTCCCCCTCAGCACCAACTGAGGGCTCTCAGCACCAACTGAGATACTCGACACCAATCGAGCATTCTCAAACCCGTAACCTTTCGCTCTAATACCAGTTTTATGAAAAAATGATTGCCGTTAGACCAAAACCCGTGGGTTATTAGTAAACTAATCACCGTCAGAGTTAATGGATCCATGGGAGGCTGTTAGACCATGTCGCGAGTCCCGAAGGAGGTGATGAACACCAATTCAACAAAAGTGATAGAAACTCAAAATCACCAATTTCAATCAACACCAAACTAGCCTAATCTAGCAATCATCAAATGTACTCCATATTAAAATTTTGGTACTGAAATCAGAAACTAGTGGAAATTGGTACCAAGATCTAGAATAAGTAAAATAATCCTCATGAAAAACTTATTCTCAAAATACAAGAACTTTAATCCTTATCATGTTGTCTTCAAACATTTGTTGACTAATTGTAAAAATAAATTATTGAAAATAGAGTAGAATAAATGAAAATGTTGCAATTAGAGTACTAGCCTCTTGTCACTCCTTCAAATAATTATGGAATCAACCAAAACATTAACCCATAAAACATAAAATTTCCTCTTCTCATTTAAATCCACTAAGTACTCAAGCTCTTCATAAAAATGGAATCACCCAACAAACTCTTTCAATCACTCATCCACTTACAGTAAAATTCCACAAACCCAATTTCAAATATTGTTGGTTGTTGAATTCATGCTCAACAAAATACAATAACAACCTTCTTCTCAAACTACTAATCAGTTCCAACTCAAGAATAATTCCATGTGTGTCAAGAATCAATTCTCCTCTTTATGAGTATGTTTTGAATAATATATTTTCACAATCCTTATTGTTAATATTCAGAAGATTTGCATTTATGTTAATATCATTCTTTGAATAACCTATGATATGTATTTGTGTAAGAGTTCAAGATTGATTTCTATTTGTTTATTTACATAAAATTCAATCTTTCAGATTCCATTAAAATCCTCTAATTAAAAGACATTCCTGTAACATTTATCACTCCAACAATGTAATGGAAATAATGAATCAAACCTGACTGTTTGAAAAAAACACAAAAACAAATGATGGTCTATGTTTACACTTCAATGAATAAGAGTTTGAGGCTCTTTTCTATCATTTCGACTCACATTGAAATCCTTAAACTGAAATCGAAGATCACATGTGTTTTATGGTTATGTCATGCAAGAAATAAAATCAATTTCCCACCACACGATGCATCTATAGAAGATCTTCTCTCCTATAGGTTGTGTGCAATTAAATCAAAATTTCAAAAGAATTCAGACAATAATTAACAATGTATTTGATGAAATCAACAAGTTATCATGTGCACAACAAATTTAGAATTGGAAATTAGATCTAACACAACACAAATTTAACTACAACAATCTAATAAATAACTAAACTAAAAAATGAATTAAAGAAATGTGTTACACTTGGTTGGTGGTCCCAAGACAATAGGGTACACACGTTGATGGAGTTTTAGAAGCTAGGTGTGTTGAACAAGTGAATCAAATTCAATACCAAAAATCTCCATTCATATGCAATCGATCACCAAATCAAAATTAACATAGGATTCAACAACAATAAACCTTACTCATAGTATTAACATCATTCCCCTATCCTTAGCCTCATGAGTCTCATTTTATACATAAAATCATTTTCTAGAGGATAGAACCGAATCCTAAAGCTTAGGAAACAAATTTTACAATTTTAGATAAAATCCCCAAATCTGGGTTTTTCACTAAATATGATAAATTCGGGTTAAAGATCCTTCCTTATTCCTTCAATAATTTCGAATTTTTTAAAATGGCTCTCTATTTTCTCAATTTTCCATATTTTAGACAAAACCCATATCTTAGAATTTTGAGATCATCCTTCATTGGCATGTAAATCGAGGCGCAAGTTGGTCATTTGAGATTTTTACTAATTTTTCCAGAATTGTTCCCCCTGGGCTAGAATTTCACACGTGCGATCTGGGAAAATTATGACTCATGTGTCTGCATTTCGACATTTTTCTAGACAAAACCCATTTCCCATATTTTCCTCTAGAAGCATTCCAAATTTTCGAACTATATTTGGTATCAGATGCCTATAACATTCTGGTACCAGATGAGCACATGTGAAAAATAAACACTGGCACCAGATGAGCACATGTACCAGATGACTGCAGAACCTTCTGGTACTAGAGGACTTGGAGAGTGAGTATCAGGTGACCTTGAGTGTTCTGTTGCAGGTACCAGATGAGTTCCAATGCGAGTATCAGATGACTTCCAGTGTGGGAATAGTGAGGGAACATATTTTTTAGACATAGAAACATAGGATTAAACCATCATTAACAAAAGTATTGTATAATCATCCTTTTAATCACTAAAAATATGAGAAATTATGTATTAAACACATAACATGAATAACAAGAGATAATGGAGGTTTATGGTGTAATTAGGGATATATT
Organism: Picea sitchensis; assembly: GCA_010110895.2. Lineage (NCBI taxonomy): Eukaryota > Viridiplantae > Streptophyta > Pinopsida > Pinales > Pinaceae > Picea > Picea sitchensis. The sequence continues at coordinate 6,189 of SNQJ01S0011836.1, read as the reverse complement.
ATTGAAGAAATGTGGGGAGAAGGTGTAATGATGAGTGTATTTGTGTAGCGTAAAATATGACAAAATTGGATCCCAACACTCGTTAATAGAGATAAAGTGGTACTAAGAAAAATAAAAGTTTTACACTCATGCCATGTAACCAAGGAGAAAGGGGTACTGTGAAAATCAATGGTTGGAAAGCTATGCCAACCCAGGAAGGCTGGTGCATCACAAAAGATGAATGGGTACTAAGGAAAAGAAAATTTAAACAACTCGTCAACTCCAAAAAGGGTGACATGTCAATGAAGATAAAGGGGTACTAAGAGAAATTAAATTTTGACACCTATGACATGTCAACTAGGAGAAAGGGGTACTAAGAAAATGAATTGGTTGAAATCTATGCCAACTCAGAAAAGGTCACATGTCACCTTAGAGAAAAGGGTACTAAGGAAAAGAGAATTTCAACACCTATGCCGCACAAAAAAGGACGACACGTCAACAGAGGTAAATGGATACTAAAAAAAATAAAATTTTCACACTTGTGCCATTTAAACATGGAGAAAGGGGTACTAAGAAAACAAAGAGGTTGAAATCTATGCTAACTTAGCAAGGGTGACACATCGCCTAAGATCAAGGGTTACTAACAAAAAGATAATTTCAACACCTATGTCAAAAGGGATAAAGTGGTACTAAGAAAAATAAAAGTTGGACACCCATGCCATGTCAACAAGGTGAAAGGGGTAATAATAAAATGAAGTGTTGGAAAGATATAGACAACTCAACCATGGTGACATGTCACAGAAGAGAGAGAGGTATTAAGAAAAATAGAAGTTAAACACCTACACCACATAAAAAAGAGCCACATGTCAACAAATATAAAGGGGTAATAAGAAAATAAAAGTTTGACACTCGTGCAATGTAACCAAGGATAAATCAATACTAAGAAAAAAATTATTTTGAAATCTATCCCAACTCAGTAAAGGTGACATGTCACCTACGACCAAGGGGTACTAAGGAAAAGATAATTTTGACACCTATGCCACACAAGAAAGGGCTATTGATTAAGGTTGGTTGTCATTGATGTCAACCCTTGAAGAAATCCTTGCAACATAAAGTTTTGGGTAATGGACCCAATATTGTTTGATGTAAATATGACTCATTATTGTCTTGTCATGGTTGATAATAAGTAAATATGGATGAACTCCAAAGTGGTCCCCTTATGGTGAAAGCCCGAGAAGACGCTTTGTGGAGTAAGAGAACCCATGGTTATTTGTGTAATAATGAGATGAAGGACAATGAATTTGTTAGTTAAACTATCCTATATGGATAGTGTTTGTCATTCCATTCCCGGTGTTATGTGGAACGTCACATAAATCCTCGCGGTTAGAGAGTTATGGCCATGAGAAGTTAGAGACCCCAGGTTTGGGTAATGGACCCAGGTTTGTTTGATGGATAAAGGTATGGGTTATAATATATTTTGAGATAATACTATTCTATATGGATAATACATTTCATTCCATTTCTGGTGGTAGTGGAACGTCACATAACTCCTCACGGTTTGAGAGTTATGGCCTTACGAAGTTGGAGAACCCTCATATGTCATCTAGAAGCCCCAAAAGGTCAAAGTAGTCAAAATGGTTTAAGAGTTTTTAAAGGTAAATAATAAAGTGAATTAATGAGTGCACTATAATTCAAAGTGAATACAAAATCAATTATTTAAATAATAAATTTAATGGAGAATTTAGAAGTGGGCTAACCCTAAAATAAGGAAAGTGGGCAAGAAGATGTTTTTAAGGAAGCTACTTGGAGAGTATAAATAAGAGGCAAGGCTCTGTCATTTAAAACACACTTGAGCATATTGAATATATATAGGTGTCTAAGGTAACAAAGGATATCTAATATGAAATTCTGAGGGAAGGTGAAGAAAAGAAGTCTGAAATTCAAGGAAGGATAAATTCTTTTGATGATGCTTTCTAAGGTATGTTATTTACAGGTCATTTCACCATTTTCGCTATAACGTTTTTTTTATATAATGATTCAGACCATGAAATTTCTATGCCATTGAGAAAACATATCCAAGTATCTGTGGTAAAACATTCAGCTTGTGGTGCATTGTATTTTTGGAGTTACACTCCGTGGAAAATAAGGTTTGTAGCTAGTCCTGAAACTAGTCAAAAACAGGTGTTTCGGGTAACAACGTCATAACTTCTTCATAACAGATCCAAATTTAGTGGAACAAAATGTGTTGGTTAGGGTATAGGATGTAGTATATTGTGTAATATTTTTCTATCAATTCAACAAATATCCCGTGTAGGGCACGCTCTACAAGGTCGCTCTCTAGAATAAGACATAATTCAGCAAGGTATACCATTTTTGCTATAATTCCTTTTATCAGAAGTTCCAAGTAGTGAAACCTGGAGGAATTGCATAAAACACACTGAATAACATTGTGTATCAGTTTCAGATATTTATACGTTACAGGTACAAAGTTATGATTACTTCAAGTTAGGCTTGTTGAGTAATCCAAAACTAGGCATGCGAGACTAAAGAAAAGTTTGATGAAAATGATAGTCTCTTGTTGTTAAAGATAAGGAAGGTTTGCATGAATGGGACCATATACACTAGGTCTATTAAAGATATACAAATCAGATTTGGATGATGAAATTTATGAGGGATTTTGGTTGAGGTACATGTTGAATACATGGTTGAGACAAGTAGTTGATGAGTTGGCACATACATGGTTGAGACAAGCAGTTGATGAGTTGGTACATATTGATGATTCATATTTGATGAGTAGTTGAAACATGATTGGTACATAATTGGTAAATGGTTGGATGCACTTGTTTATGGTACAGGTTGATTACAGGTTATTTGCTACAGGTTGGTGCATGCTTGATGCACTTGTTTATGGTACATCCTGATTACAGGTTGAGGTACAGGTTGATGCATGGTTGATGCATGGTTCATATTTATTGGTATAGGTTTACAATGATATATCTCATAGTGACAGGTTGACAGTGGTTCCATCATTCTACTTCTACTTCAGGGTGGTAGGACGGGGCAAGGACAGGTGGTTGTAGCCACCTTCCGGTTATAGATGGAGAACATAGGGGGTTGTAGCCTCCTTCTATTTATAGTGAGAGAATTGGGTAGTTGTATATTCCCTCATGTTGTAGCCTGAGAAACTAGGGAGTTGGAGCCTCCTTCCAGTTGCAGCTAAAAAACAAAGGAAGTTGGTGCTTCCAATGAATCTAGTTTTTCAAGACATATAAGAAAACAAATTCCGTGGTTTTCTCCCGATTTGGGTTTCCACATAAAACATTGGTGTATTGTGTATGTGTATGTTTGTTCATTTGTTCATTTCTTATTTACTCTGCAATTATTGGATGATAATGCTTCATTGATATAACACTTGGATTATATGGTTAAAAATGATTAAATTGCTCTATTACTGATTCACCCCCCCTCTCAGTAATCCAACAATTGGTTTCAGAGCAGGTTACTTCAGAAATCAATTTAACCACTGAAAGGTAGATCATGGAGAGTACCAACTCATACAAAAATGGAATACCACAGTTTGATGGACAAATGTATGCTTTTTGGAGCATAAGGATGAGGACATATATACAAGAAAAGGGATTTCAAGTTTGAAAATCAATTGTAGATGGATACACAGCACCAACAGTTCCACCAACAAATGACAAAGAAGTAAAACTCGGTGAGAATAATTCCAAAGCCAAAAATGAACTTTTGAATGGTCTCAGTGATACGGTATTCACCAAAGTTGTACACTATAAATATGCTAAAGAGATTTGGGACAAGATTCAAAATATTTATGAAGGAGATGCAAAAGTCAAAGCAACAAAGCTTCAGACTTACATAGGTCAGTTTGAACAACTAAAAATGAAGAAAGATGAAGATATCGCAACCTACTTCTTACGAGTCGATGAAATAGTGAATGCAATCATAGTATTGGGAGAAGAAATTGAAGAATCTATAATTGTTCAAAAGATAATAATATCTCTTCCTATGATATTCAACCCTAAGATATCAACACTAGAAGAAATATCAGATCTGAACTCAATAAGCATGGAAAAACTGCATGGAATCTTCACAGCATATGAAATGAGAATTGAGTAGGAAAATCAAGATGTAAAAGAAGTAGCCTTCAAGGCATCCAAAATATCAAAGAAAAAGAAAAAGGAACAAGAAGAATATAGAAGCAGCAGTAACGCTTTGGAAGATGATGAAGAAGTGGCCAACTTCATCAAAATACTGAACACGGGAACCAACTGTAGGTATAGAGGTAATCTCCCTTTATTTTTTTTTAATTATGATGATATTGGTCATTTTGCTAACAAATGTCCTCATAAGAAAAAGAAAAATGATGAAGGCTACTCAAAAGGAAAACACACATATAAAGGCAAAAGAACTACAAAGAAAGTTTTCAAGAAAAGTTTATACACCAAAGAAGACATCTCATGATCAGATGAAGATGAAGTCAGTGATACTGAAACAGGAAGAGTTCTATTCATGGCAGTAAAAGATTCTGACAAAGAAGACTCCGAAGAAGAATATGAAGAAGCCGAAGAATAATGTGAAGAAGTCAAAGAATAAATTGAATAGGCAGAAGTTGACTATCGAGAAGAATTAATGTGTGCCATAGAAGTTATCAGAAGAGAAAAGAAGAAAAACAAGAAACTACAAGTAGAACTAGACAAGAAAAATGACACTCAAGAACTAGAACGAATGATCACAAAATTGAAGGCTCAAATAGAAGAAGATAAAATAATTGAAGAAGCACTCAAATAAAAACTAGAAGAAAATGACATGATCATTGGAAACTTGGAAGCAGAGGTTGTCACACTAACAAATGATATTCAAAAGAAAAATATGCATAATAGCTCAAAAGTTTTGGATGACATTATCAACAGTAAAAAATCTCATATTGACAAGTTTGGACTTGGATACAATCAGATAGAAAATGGATCAAGCTCCAAAACAACAAATAAAGAAACAAATCAAAAGAGCTATGTAGAATCAATCAAAGAGGATAGGAAGATATACAAGGAAGATTATAGGGACACTCTACCAAGAAGATTCATATTTCAGAATCAACAACAGACAAATAGGCCTCAAGAAGAAGAATGATTCATAAGAGCACCTCCTTTCATAAGATCTTCAACTCCCAGGTATCAAACTATATTTTTTGGTTTATGTTATGGATGTAATAATTTTGGACATAAAGTTGTGAATTGCAGAGCTAACAACAGGAATAGTAACAACTTTGAGAGTTATACACAAAGGGATTATTCAAGGAGACCTAGTGACACACAACAAAGAAGTTACAATAGGTTTGAATATTTGAGCATTGAAGTGGAATGTTACAAATGTAAAAATTTTGGACACATGGCCAAGGATTGCAGAATGACAGTCCCTCCTAAAGAACCTCAACAGAATAACAACAGTCACAAACAAGAACCTCATAAAATGACATGGATAAGAGAGCAAGATCAATATAACAATGAAGAATGTGCAGTCGCTCTACAAGCTAAGAAGAAGAAACGTGGTTGGTATGTTGACAGTGAATGTTCAAAACACATGACAGGTGATAAAGACAAATTTATTACATTACGAAAAGAAAAAATGGATCAGTCTCCTTCGAAAATGATAATTCATCCAAAATCATTAGAGAAGGAACAATCCAAATGTTCTACTGGTAGAAGATATGAAACATAATATTCTAAGTGTGAGTCAAATGTGTGACCAAGGTAATAAACTTACTTTTGATTCAGAAAAGTGTGAGATAAGAAAAGAAGGTTCAGGGAAATTGGTCAGTACAACTACAAGAACTTCAAACAACATATATGTGTTAAGTGAAATTGGAAATGAAAAGTGTTGTCTAGGGAAGGAAGATGAAAGTTGGCTATGGCATAGATGAATGGGTCACATGCATTTTGATAACCTTGTCAAAGTCAACAAAAGAGAAGCAGTCAGAGAAATGCCCCAGATCATGAAACCAACCAACACTTTATGCAAGCATTGTCAATAAGGAAAGAAAACAAACACCAGGTTCAAATCAAAGGAATATTCAACAACAAGACCACTAGAAATTGTGCACACTGATCTAGTTGGACCAACTACAATAAAGGGCTTAAAAGGTGAAAAATACTTTATGTTATTAGTTGATGATTATACAAGAATGACTGC
>SNQJ01S0011835.1:52770-86494 GCA_010110895.2 Picea sitchensis | reverse complement strand
CCAAGCATTGTACGGATATGATGCTCCCACTTTGGTAGACTTGGTCTTCGGGGAGAGCAGAGCTCCCAAGGCCAAGGATTGGATCATAGAGAGTCAGGATATTCTCAAATTGTTGAAAGAGAACCTACAGATGACATAAAACTGACAGAAGATAAGCACGGACATGCACAGGATAGAGCGCAACTTTAAGGTTGGAGATTTGGTTTTCTTGAGACTCCAACCCTACAAACAGTCATCTATGAAGAAGAGTGGAACTGAGAAGCTCAAGCCCAGATTTTATGGTCCTTACAGGATCATGCGCCGAGTAGGCGAGGTTGCTTATGAACTAGAGCTTCCAGAGGTGAGCAAGATTCATAACGTGTTCCATGTGTCTTGCCTAAAAAAGGTAGTGGGACAATTCATTAACACATCAGAGGAGCTTCCCCCGTTGGATGAGGAGGGACAGTTGGAGTTAGTTCCGGAGGAGGTTTTGGAGTTCCGGGACCAGAAACTAAGGAGCAGGGTCATCAGAGAGTGTTTGATCAGATGGAGAGGGCTTCCAGTAGAGGACACTACTTGGGAGAGCGAGCAGGTGTTGCAGCACCCTGGATTGGTATTGCTTGAGGACAAGCAATTTCGGGAAGGGAGGACTGTAATGTCCCTTTCCAAATAGGAGCTCCAGAAAAGGAGGCTTAATGGTCTAAACCACCCCGTTAAACTATAGCCAGGGCTAAAGAGGGGTAAACAGGGTTACTAGAGGTCACTCTAGTCACAGGTGTTATATTCGAAAAGTGACATTGAGCTAACAAGGGTTAACAACACTTTTAAGTCATTATGAGCTAAAAATAGAAGTCAACAGTGAATTAGGGTTTCAACAGTGATTTAGGGTTTCAACATGATTTAGGGTTTTGGAAAGCTATAAAGGAAGGGTCAGCGACCTAATTCATCATTATGCAGATTATGACTTGTCATTGAGGAGAAGAGGCACATCTCAGGAGAGATAGTTCAACGTATTCCAGGAGGAAGACACCAGTTGGCTGATTTCGGTGTTGAAAGACACACCCTAGTCACCGGGAAGATCATCCAGGTCTTCCATCATTCTTCATTGATTACGCAGTGCTCCCATATTCCGAGTATTATCTTTTAGTTGATTATTTGTATTCCGGCTAAGATCCTTTTGTCTTTTGATCTAGCCGAGTGTTGTTATTTTATTCAGTTGCAGTTGCTATTTATATTCCAGCTAAGATCCTTTGTATGTTGATCTAGTCGAGTATTGTCAGTTATTCAGCCGCATTCGGCCATTTTGTAATCCACAGAGATATCATAATACAAACTTTGCAGTCCTTTGTTGCGTTTATTATTTGTATGATCATTTATATGCTGTAAACCTTTGATCCTACACACACATTAGCAACGTTTCCTAGACTAGCCAAGTCATGAACATTACATTGCTAGTCATGAAACATTGGAAACACAATCCCGAGCCCCCCAGTCCGGGAACCCACAATCGAAAAAATGTCTAAGTATTAAACAAGGAAACGAAAGGGTGGACTTGATACACAGTAAATGTACAATGTCATGGAAATACAACGAACTTGGGGCTAAGTATTGAAAGGAACGACGGATGACTGGGCTCGTGATAGGGCATTCCGATGGACAAATTGTATATCGCAGAACTCTGGTAATTGTTTGCAAGTTGCGTAAGATTCCAAACACAATTTTGAGGCCATCAATCCGGGGCCCCACAATCGAAAAAGTGTGCAAGTATGGAATAGGGAAACACTGGCTCAGACTTGTTTTCACTAATATATTGAAAATTGTAATAGCTTTGACATTATCTGGCAAGCTCTCCTTTGCATGTTTGTTGACAAGTTCTGTAGGGATGGTTAGTCCTCGAGACTTCGGCTTATTAATGACGATCCTTACGGTTGTTGCATGATGGCGTTTTAGTCTTAAACCTTTGGTGTTGCATATTTGGAAAGAAGCACGAGGAAGGCCGAAACAAGAAACAATGACTAAGAATTGGAGATTTCGTGAACCCATTAACACGAGGATCCAAAATAGGGTGAGAAGGTCTGCTCAGAGGAAATGAGGCCCCGACGGTCAAATTGTATCACTTAGAACATTTGAATGCATAATCTGTAACACAAAAGATGGGACGATGTTGGAATCCAATAGTCAATTTGTATATGGTGGAGGACCGGATGCCAATTGTTTCATACCAGTGTGTTCAGTTGTCACTAGTAAGAGCATAATTAATGTATATTAGGAAGGACGAGAAGTTAGTGGGGATGGAAGGCAACGACGGATACTTTGAAACATTTGTGAATCGTGGTAGAGTGAATCTTGTGAGTTCGAGGAGTCCGCGATGGATTTGTAGATCACATAAATTTTGAGTGCAAGATGTATATCACAGAACAAGAAGCATCATAGTTCGAAAGCGCCAACTCGAAAACCATGGCCGTAAAATTGGCTAAGTATGGAAAGGAAGAACTGTTGGTCGGATTCGTCATGTGAGGATATAGATGGAGATGAAGATATGTCATCCCGCCAACACTGGAACCCACGAACATAAAAATGCTACTAAGTATATAACCAGAAAGCGATAATACATGAGAAGAAGAAAAGGGAAAAAGGGCTAAGGAGTCTACGATGGAATTGTAGATCACATAAGTTTTGAGTGCAAGATGTATATCATGGAACAAGAAGTAGCAGAGTTCGAAAGCGCCAACCCAACAACCGCGGGCATCAAATTGGTTAAAAATGGAAAGGAACAACGGTCGGTCGGATTCGTCATGTGAGGATATAGATGGAGATGAAGATATGTCAGCCCGCCAATGCTGGAACCCACGATCATAGAAAGGAGACTAAGCATATAACCATAAAGCGATAATACACGGGAAGAAGAAAAATGAAAAAGGGCTAAGGAGTCAACGGTGGAATTGTAGATCACAAAAGTTTTGAGTGAAAGATGTATATAATGGAACAAGAAGCAACATAGTTTGAAAGCGCCAACTTGGCAACCGCGGCGATAAAATTGGGTAAGTATGGAAAGGAAAAACGGTCAGTCAGATTCGTCATGTGAGGATATAGATGGAGATGAAGATATGTCAACCCGCCAACGCTGGAACCCATGATCATAGAAAGGCGACTAAGTATATAACTAGAAAGTGATAATACACGAGAAGAAGAAAAGGGAAAAAGGGCTAAGTATCTCACAAAAAAACATCTACTGTTCGTTTATTAATGATAATATTTTCGAACCACTGGTGAGTTCTCACTAGTAAAAGCATAAATTGCAGATCACAAAATTTCTTTGGGTGCAAGATGTATATGACGGAACATGGGACATAAGTGTTGGATACCGCAAACCCGAGACCCAATGATCAAATAATTGGCTAAGTATTGAAAGGGACCGTGGTCGGTCGAGCTCATGGTGTGAAGATATAGATAAAGTGTTGCCAATTTGCGAATCCAGGAGGTCGTGACCATATAGATGTAACTAAATATAGAACCAAAAAGGGATAATAGAGGGGGATAAAAGAGGAAAAATTAAGAGAAAGTGTTTATATTTATTCCATTAGTATTCATATTAATATATATTAATAGATTATTTCTGGTCCAAATGTAGATCATCTTCCAATTTGCAGGATCCTATTCGGTTCGCAAATTTCATTGAAATCGATAAGCAATAGGAAGGAAAAAAATGATGGACGATTGGGCTCATGACGGGGCATTCCAACGGAAAAATTGTATATTGCGGAACGTCGAGCACTGTTTGCAACTCGCGGAAGATTCGAAACACAATTTTGAGGTCGTCAATCTGGGAACCCACAATTAGAAAAGTGTCCAAGTATGGAACATGGAAACCCAGACTTGTTTTCGCTAATATATTGAAATTTGTAATAGCTTTGCCATTACCTGGCAAGATCTTCTTTGCATGTTTATGGACAAGTTTTGTAGGGATGGTTGGTTCTCGAGACTTTTGCTTATTAATGACGATCTTTACGGTTGTTGCATGTGGCATTTTAGTATTAAACCTTTGGTGTTGCATATCTGGAAAGAAGTACGAGGATGGGAGGAACATGAAACATTGATTAGGAGTTGCAGATTTCGTGAACCCGCCAATGCAAGGATCCAAAATAGGGTGGCAAGGTTTCCCCAAAAGACGCGAGGCCCCGACAACCAAATTGTATAGCTCATAATATTTGAATGCATAATGTGTGACACAGAAGAGGGGATGATGTTGGAGTCTGGTAGTCAATTTGTATATGGCGGAGGACCGGGTGCCAATTATTTCGTACCATTGTGTTTAGTTGTCACTAGTAAGATCATAGTTATGTATATTAGGAAGGACAAAAAGTTAGTGGGGATGGAAGGAAATGATAGATACTTTGAGAAAAGTTAATGTATTCGAGGAGTCCGCGGTGGAATTGTAGATCACAAAAGTTTTGAGTGCAATATGTATATCACAGAACAATAAGCAGCCAAGTTCGTAAGCGCCAACTCGACAACCGCGGCCATAAAATTGGCTAAGTATGGAAAGGAACAATGGTTGGTCGGATTTGTCATGTGAGGATATAGATGGAGATGAAGATATGTCATTCCTCCAACCCTGGAACCCACGATCGTAGAAAATAGATTAAGTATATAACCAGAAAGCGATAATAGACGGGAAGAAGAAAAGGGGAAAAGGGCTAAGTATCTCATAAAAGAAAATCTACTATTCCTTTATTAATGCCAATCTTTTCGAACCCCTGGTGAGTTCTCACTAGTAAAATCATAAATTTCAGATCACGAAAGTTCTTTGGCTGCAAGATGTATATGACGAAACATGGGACATAGGTGTTGGATACCACAAACCCAGGACCCAGTGGCCAGATAATTGCCTAAGTTTTGGCCAAGAGAAAGTTTTTATATTTATTCCAATAGTACTCATATTAGTATATATGGACAGATATTATCAAATAGAAGAAGCTACAATATATGCAAGATATTGAACAAGAAAATGACGTGAACACTTGAGTTGCGTTGTTGTAATAATCATTAATTCATTCTATTTACGGGACCCAAAGAATGAAAGTAGGATGGGTCCTCCAATTTCTTTCTTTAAGTATAGGGCAGGTGCCTCATAAGTATGGCCTATGAAAAATTATTCTTCCATGAAAATATTGTCGTCCATGTTTAAGGACAAACACGAAAAAGGGAACAAAATAAAATGAAAAGAAATACCAGAGATTGGAAAACATCATAAAAAAAAAAACCGCAAATATTCTATATTCAAATAAGATGGGTTACAAAATACAACTGAGATTATTTGCCACAATGACTGCGATTTGGCTTGCCGCCGACCCAAAAAAATATGTACAATAATGAAGCTTGTTGAGAGTCTTCTTGAATATCAATTTCGGGTCTTAGACTTCATTGGTGTTGCCAACTAGATCTATCCCAGTTTTTTGAATAGTTTGTCTCTTCTAGATATGGCCTACCTACATTGGCTGGTTTTTTAACATTCCATTATTTGTTAAGTGTTAATTTACCTCTGTTGTTGAAAACTTGGGGTTTAAGGTGCCTTCCTTGTAATGTTCCTGACCATTGACATTCGAGACAACTTAGAAATGAGATTCAGGCCCAATTCAAAGTCGAGGGAGTCGTTTTATGTGACGTTAGTTCCGGGGGAAACAAACCCTGTTAGGCAACAAAAGCTGAGACAAAAAAAAAATCACGTATGTTGTGACTGCTATTCTCCCTATACTCGATCATCTGTGTTGTTGAAAATCCTTCCTGAATATTTGTATGTTGAACTTCTTTGTTTTATTACAGTAAATTGGAAAGAACATCCAAGCCAGCTGCAAAATGTTCTTCTGTTGAAGTACATGACTTCTTCTGGCAGCACAGGTCTGGCAAGTGTATCAAATGTTGCAGATCACATCAGAATATATCTTTCGTCGTAGGGGTGGCAGACATGGCGGCCCACAAAAAATTCTGGAATGTTCAGAAGTGAAGACAAATATTACTCTATGGTCGAATACACTCAGTAGGAAATTATAAAATTGGATACCAACAAACGTGAGAAACTGTATTTTAGAATCAACATTCTAAAATCACAGAATGTTTTATGCCAAAGTTGTAACATAATTGACAGACAACCAGTTTCTATGTAAAATAGTGTTGAGTGACCTCTGGATGTAGTAACAGACTCGACATACAATCAAATTTCGATCACTACCAATACTAATGTCAAGTGTAAGAAGTTGTGATCCCAGGTTCCAGGTAGTTTCACCTTCAGGCATCCACATAGGCGGTGACCCTAGGCTCCAGATAGCTTCGGCCTCAGACACTGACATTGTCGGTGGAAATGGGAACAATGCTACTGACTACAATGTGACAATGTGGTGAACAAGAAGGGTTGTCATTGTCAAAGCACTTAAACTGCAGGATTTTCAGACCTGCAAAGAACATCGACTTTAGTGTTGCTTTCTCACGAAATCTACAATGTTTCTTTGAGTCCATAAATCTTTTGACGTTGGGTGTCCTGTGCAATAATGAACTTGACATTAGGCACATGCCATACATCTATTATCTGACATTGCAGTGTTAATGCAATTTCCATAGTGGACGACGTGAACCCCAAGCAACGCCTAAAACTTTTCAAACAACCATCTGTTCAAAAAATACATTGTTCTATATTAAAAAAGGAAAGAAATTGTGTGCATTTTCCCTATCCAAAGCAAGGGAAACAACAGGAAGATTGACATTAGGTGGAACCAGATCTAGAAACACGCCACTACATTAAGGTCGCTCCTAAAGAATGAAATAAGATGATTACATGAAGGTGGTAGTAAAAGGTGATTTTCATAAACCAAATCATTACCTGAACACACCAAACATCTTGTAGAAGCTGGTAGTATAAAGTAATCCTCATAACGTGTTGCAAAGTCCATAATCTAGTTATATGTGTAATGTGAAGTAGCGATAGACAATTGACTGTATGTGGAGTCTGTAACTACATCCAGAGGACAATGAGCAAAATTTGAAAAAGAATATGGCTTTCTGTCAAGTCTGTTACGACACCCAGAAGTAGCTTAGCAAACTTTGAAATAGAAACTTCTGTAATTTTAGTATGTCATTTTATCCACCCATACATTTTTCTCTTACCCGCGACGATACAAATCTATAATTTCCTTATGACTACATTCACGAATGGAGTAATATTTCGCGTCATTTCCGAATATCACAGACCATTTTTCAAGCCACCGTAAGTGCGACTCCTCTGACGAAGACAAATTCTTGTGTGCTCTGCAGAATTTGATACACTTGCCAAATCTGTGGTGTTGGAAGAAACTATATACTTCAATAAATGAGCATTTTGCAGGTGACTTGAAAATCCCTTCCAAATCCCAGCAAGAAAACAAAGAACATCAACAAACAAATCTCTAGGCAGGCCTTTCAACCAACCAAAGCATCGAATACAGGGAGAACACCAATCAGAAGATACTTGTTTTTTTTTTTCCCTGTCTGAGTTTCTATTGGATAACAGAGTTTTTTTTTGGCTCAAAGCTCACGTCACATAAAACCATTATCTCTTCTTTCATTTGGGCCTCAATGGGATACATGAATTGTCTTACATGTCCATGACTCGGAACATTAGAACGAAAGCACCCTAAATCCCAACTCTTCGATGACAGAGAGAAATGGGAATAAGTATTTAAAAGCAACGCTGGAGGATGACAATATAATATTCTGTAGATTTTGGTTTAATTCGTCTTAATGGCATATGCCCTCGATCTTTTCACCTATTAATGCCAATCTTTTCGAATATGTGCGTTGAATAGTGACTAATAGCACATAATAACATTCACATATCCGAGCAGATTCTCAAATATGACAACATGTAACATATACACAGTATTAAAGAGGGACATGACGTCAAGACCTCTGTGGATGACACGTTCATGGATGACAGTGTGGTCAGTACAATATTGCACTGTTACTATGATGGTGCCTTTAAAAAACTAAAATAGCCAATATTTTTTTTTGTTGCAAATTCAAAATGGAGGCAAATTTTTTTATCAGATCCCATAATATCCACTTGTTTATGCATTTTAATGGGAGATGTCCTCGATCTTTCCACTTATTAAAGCCAATATTTTGAAACCTGTCTGTTCGGTTGTCACTTTTGAAAGCATAATTAATGTGCATTGGGAAGGGCAGAAGGTGGCAGGGATGGAGGGGAGCGACAAAATGCTTTTAAACTTTTCTGAACCCGGGAACGCGTGAAGCCGAGAAACTTTGAAGACTCGACTAAGTATGGAAAGGCAGGTCGGACATACAGACTCATCGTAGGTAGAGGCAGGGTTGCGAGTTCGAGGAGTGCGGGGTCTAATTGTAGAGCATAAAGTTTCGGGTGAGTTTTTTTTTGGCTCAAATCTCATGTCACATAAAACCATTCTCTCTTCTTTCATTTGGGCCTCAATGGCATCTATACATTGTATTACATGTCCATGACTAGGAACATTAGAACGAAGGCACCCTAAAGCACGACTCTTTGATGATAGAGAGAAATGGGAATAAGTATTTAAAAGCAACGCCAAGGATGACAATATCATCTTCCGTAGATTTTGGTTTAATTCATCTTAATGGAAGATGACATCGATCTTTTCGCCTATTAATGCCAATCTTTTTGAATATGTGTGCTGAATAGTGACTAATAGTACGTAATAACATTCCCATATCCGAGTAGATTCTCAAATATGACAACATGTAACATATACATAGTATTAAAGAGGGACATGACGTCAAGAAATCTGTGGATGACACGTTTGTGGATGACAACGTGGTAGTACAATATTGCACTGTTACTATGATGGTGCCTTTAAAAACTAAAGTAACCATTTTTTTTTTTTTTTTTCAAATTCAAAATGCAGGTAAATTTTTTTATCAGATCCCATAATATCCATCTGTTTATGCATTTTGATGGGAGATGTCCTCGATATTTCCACTTATTAAAGCCAATATTTTCAAACCTGTCTGTTCGGTCGTCACTTTTGAAAGCATAATTAATGTGCATTGGGAAGGGCGGAAGGTGGCGGGGATGGAGGGGAGCGACAAAATGCTTTTAAACTTTTCTGAACCCGGGAACTCGTGAAGCCACAAAGCTTTGAAGACTCGACTAAGTATGCAAAGGCAGGTCGAACAAACAGAATCATCGTAGGTAGAGGCATGGTTGTGAGTTCGAGGAGTGCGGGGTCAAATTGTAGAGCATGAAAGTTTTGGGTGCAAGATGTATACCTCGAACACGAGTTACCATAGATCAATAACACCTATCCGCGAACCCACGTTCATAAAATTGGCTAAGTATGCAACCGAATGATGGCCGGTCAGACTCATGATGTGAAGATATAGATGGAGATGACGATTTGTCAGATTGCTACACTGGAAACCCGCGAGGACAAAAATGTCACAAAGTATAGAACCATAAATAAGAACAAAAGGGAAAAACGGGCAAGTTTAGAAGAAATTGGATAAATATGCAAACGAACGGCAGCTGGCCGGAATTGTGATGTGAAGATATAGATGGAGATGATGATTTGTCAATTGGCCACCTCAGGAACCCGTGACTACATAAACGTGGCAAATTATGGAACCAAAAACGCATAATAGAGCGGAAGAACAAAAGGTAAAAACGAGAAAGTTTACAAGAGGAAAAAGAAAGGGAGATAAGAACTTTATCGTTCAGAAAACAACACTTACTCTCATAACCATGAAACTATAGTAAGACATTAACCATGGGAAAAACATCACCAGCTATGAAATATAGTTGGAGCCCGACAAACTCTGGTTGAAGCCGTAAGAGATGCAATTGACATCAACTGCAAAATTTTGCATGGTATTTTATCTTAATAGTATTTTCTGGGGATCCAACTGCAAAACAATGTAACGACAGATCCAACTGTAGATGCAACACCCCAACATCGCAAAGCTTAAGGAAACGAGAGCAAGCAACAAATAACAACCTAGTTAAGAAGCACCAAAAGGCCCAACTGCAGTAGCAGGACCTGAACCCTGCAACGTTGAATCAAACAACAATAAGAAACATCCAACGAACAAAGAAGCAAGCACAAACTAGTCGACCAAGAATGCTGGTGAAGAAAAATATTGGCCAATTCACTGCACACAATACTGTATCAAAAAATTTGCATGAAAATGTATTGCAACACATCTGTTAACCAAATAGTTCAGGCTGTGAGACCTGTCAGATAAAATTCAAAGCTGGGAGGACTGTCCAAAGACCAATGTTCGACACAAAACCTACCTCCATCATAGGAAAAGTGACTCATCGCAAAAGGATATTGTATTTTCACCTCACATACAAAGATGTTCTACAAGAGGATTTCGACCCAGGCATCCCCAGTAGTCAAATTTCCCAACTGCAAACTGCAAACATCAAGCAAAAATAAACACAACACCCAAACCGGCCCGTCAATGGGGAACGACAGAAGGGAAGTTCCAATCACGGTTGCAGAATCCCAAATGTGCAAATTGCAACAAGACCAACAGGAAAACAAGAACAACAACAACATGAAAATAAAAAAATCAGTGAACATGCAAGAAGCAAACATGAACCAGTGAACCAACAATGTCGTTAAAGAACAATATTGTCCACATTGACTGCAGAGAACATTCAATATAAAAAAAAAACTGGAAGAAAATGTATTGTAACCGGCCTGCTAATTAAACATTTAACGCTGTGAAGCCTGTTAGGTAAACATTTAAGTCCGTCAGAACTTCTCTGTAAACATTTAAGAAATAATGCAGTGTGACAGGTCTCTTACGTACCAAAAAAACATTTATTATATCATTTTATAACAATAATAAATTAAAAATAGTAAAAATAGTTCAAACAGTAGAGACTCAGAGAGACCGTATATGATCCAAAAACTTTGGATATTCTAGCATATCAAACATTGGGAGAAATTCAACTAGCAGAAAATGCTAAGACATACATTCGAACTAATACTAGCATTAATCCACCTTCGAGCAATGCATACGAAAATATATGATTCAAAAAGACCAATGCATAGGAAAATATATGATTCAAAAAGACCAATGCATAAGAAAATATATGATTCAAAAAGACTGTATATGATAAAAAACTTTGTATATGCTAACACATAAAACATTGGGAATAACGAAGCTGACAATAAGACCTCCAATCTATTATCCAATCAGATCATGACATATATGGTACTTTTTATTATATAAAAATCAATGTTTTTAGTTCCCTAGTTCCAACAATAGATATTATGCAAATATTTGTGGTCAAAGGACAAACTAATATGAAGTCAACGAATTATCGATCGCTATAGTCCCTTTATGCCTTCGATAGGGGCTAATAACAATAAAAAGACATATCTATATCATTACATATGAATGCGTGTGAGTTCATAATTAACGCCACTATTATGGTGAGTATAGTCCACACCAAAACAATGTAATGTTATCACAAAGGGACAAAAATAATGCCATTGCAAGTGGTCAGAAGATCATTATTGTCTTATTTTTTATCTACTCCATACATTTATAGATTGCTTTTGGCTTCAACCACTCTGAGTATAAAGCAACTTTTCATTTTGCTATCTACTCCATCCATTTATAGATTCTTTTGGGCTTCAACCAACAACTTATCATTTTATTGATAATTAATTATATAAAATATCATTTTGCTATCTACTCCATCCATTTATAGATTCTTTTGGGCTTCAACCAATAACTTATCATTTTATTGATAATTAATTATATAAAATAAATAAAAATTAAATATGTAATGTGATTTATTATTAAGAAAATAATAATTAAAATATAAAAATTTAGAATAATTAAATATTATTTATATAAATATTAATTTTAAAATATTAAATAACTTTTAAAAAATGTGAATAATTAAATTATTAACCATTTAGTTTTAAATTAATTGATTGAGCATTAGTTTAGAGAGTCATAATTTCATATTTTAATTGATTGAGTAATAATTACATAGATTATAAAATTCATAATTACATATTTTATATTTTATATTTTTTTAACAAATGATGGAAAATTATATTAATCAAAAAGTTGTAGACGAGGCATACAAATAAAATTTACAAATTGGTGGCTTGCCATGGAGTTTAGATTCAAAACTTTCAGAGATCCTCCGATATAGCCAATTACAAAAAGTCCAAAAAAAAAATTAATATCCTAATTTCTAAAGGAGTTTAACAAAATACATGTTGATGTTGTAAGCATTAACTTAACCGAGACAAACAATATTGCCATCTTTTTAGAGAAGAGTAATAGGTTTGAAAAACGAATTTCCTTCTTCCTTTTGATTAAAATTGCATTTGTTGTCCATTATTTGTGAAGGCCTTTTGATCTAGGAGTCCTTGAGTCTCTCAAAATTGCATTTGTTGTCCATTATTTGTGAAGGTCGGAGATATATTCAACTAGGACCAATGAGAGCCAAAGGAGGATTTTTTTGATTTGTTATCGTGCATTGATCTATAGGTAAATTTCCTTGCTATTGCTTGAGTGCATGTACTTGTGTGAATAGAGTCCAATTGCTCCTTATGGCAAACCATCATGCCCATCAACATTTCAATTTTAATTTGTAAATTTCACTCAATTTTACCATGTTCTTCTAGATGGGTACATAGGATAGAAGAGAGATATTTTGATGCCCTTTCATATCATAGGAAAATAGAGAGAAACTCTATAGGACCCATTATACCTGTGAAGAAGAAGACATTAGAGAGATGATCTAATTCCATGATCCCATGAATTGCCTCCATTGTGCACCAACCAATCCAGATGAAGCCGACACAATTTCCCACACCAATGTCAATACTAAAGCTGCAAACACTGGAGTAGAAATGAACCGAAACTAGAGGCCCAAGGGGTTTTGAATGAATTCCCCAACTGAGCTGCATTCAACTAGCATCGAGGGTCAATTGCCATGGTCAAAAGGTTCTTTATCCCACCTTGACGGCGTGAGACAAACGATGAACATTGATTAGTAGAGACGAGAAATAAGTGCATCATACCTCGAGGGTGGGAAAGATTTGTACTGAGTGTCCAATATACATGTGAGTCATGAGATGAGTTATGTGCCATATTTTTCCATGTTTTTAGATTTCAAGCTTGGGAAGTGGGCTTAGGGAATGGGATGTTCATGTATAATGTTGCTAATATAAATCCCCCTGGATTTTTTTCACTGCCTCATTGGCTCTTTTATCAGCCTCCCCATTTAATTCTTAGAGAACATGGAACCATTCTATAATGTCAAATTTTTGGCATAGATGTCACACTTTCCCCAATATAGAAGCAAGTTGTATCTTTGAGGGGATGGAATTCACATTCTTATATTGAATAATAAGGCATAATTATCCTAGGATGATGAGCTTCTTTACATGCATATCGATAACTACACTGAGACCCATTAGAAGGGAATAAGATTCTTCTTGGTTATTGGTCCTTACTCCAAGGTTCCATTCGAAGGTCTTTTCTAGATTCCCCCCTAGGGATGTGAATGGCCCCTCCCCCACTTGGCTCCCTAGGATTTCCTTTCGAGGCTCCATCAAAAAAGAGTAAGACCAAATTTTTCCAATTTTCCATTGTTCAAATTCCTTTAGATTGAGTCAAAGCTACCATCTTGATCTATTGTGATTGTTTGTTTTCTCTACCATAAGAGGGGTTAGATTGAACTGCTTCCACCACTCATATTCATCATTTTCCAAGTCATGCCTAACTGATGTATCCAAATTTTTCTTTCTTAGGTGTTCTGCTAATAGAATCCTTGCTCTCAAAGCTACTTGTTCTGGAAATTGCATTTTATGATATAAAATGACATTATTACGTGCTAGCCAACCTTTCCAGCGTACATATTTCAGAATTTCCATCCATAAGCGTTTAAGTAAAGTCTTTCCTTTGAAAGATCCCTGATACTGTCCATCCCATTGATCAATTTTTTTTCTAGTTTTTTGGCTTCCTTCGCCTATGAAAAATTCATTCTAATGTATGCCTCCAAACTTGCTTAACATATTCACATTCCAAAAAGATATGATGCATTGATTCTTCCACCATTTTGCATAGTACACACCATGAATGTCCTTGAATCCCATGATTTTGTAAGTTTTCTACAGTAAGGATTTTTCCATTAGCCAAGGTCCAACAGAAAATGTTAATTTTAGGAAGCCCATCTGTATGCCAGATTTATTCCAGATGGTGGATTTTGGCGGAATGTTGCCAATTACCAGTTGATACTGGTATCCTTGCTTGACCATGTGATGATAATTCCCCCATCCTCTCCCATCAGATAGAAACTTCCTTTGCAGAGCGCATCCTCGTAGAAAATAATTGAGACGACTTATACATTGTTTAAGATGAGCTGGAAGATGTCCAAAATCCCTACCAGACCATCCTCCTTTAGTTGTCCGAGATGAGATATCATGCAGAGTGAGTTTATTTTGCTGTCTCAATCAAAGCTAGACTAGAGTGAGTTTTGAATTGGATAGAAGGGGGTTCTATCCCATTATACTATCAATCAAAATTTTGATTTGTTTCCCATTTCCTAGGATCTAGGTGAGCTTTGCTTGGAGTATTGAGTCAGAGTTCTGAAGTAACTTCCAAATTGGTGAACCTGCCTACTGAGGTATGGGTTGATATAGACTCCTTTGCCTTGCCCCCCCCCCAAATATTTCCCGTGCAATATTTTTCACCAGTCGTACTTCCCTGAAATTAACCTCCACAATAATTTTTCTCCCATAACCAAGTTCGTAAACATTGGATCTTTTATGCCCAGATGCCCACATGCTTTTGGAGCTCAGATGGTTTTCCAATTAACCAAATGAAATCTCTTGGTGTTTCTTTTCCCTCCTTGCCACATAAATTTACGAAGCACTTGTCCCAGCGTAGAGGTGATCCCTTTTGGAGCCAAGATCGATAAGATATGATATATGGGGAGATAAGAGAGAGTATATTTGATTAGAACTAAGTGTCCCATTGGGTTTAGCCAGTGGGATCCCACTGTATTTTATTTTGTCATAAATTGGTTTCCATTGTTGAGAAGAGGAATATATGAGACTAATTGGAATGCCAAGATAGTTAAAGGCAAACCAATTTTCCTTGAATGAAAATGACAAGATTATGGAAATTAAACTTATGACCAACTTACTAGCATTCCAGACATATATTTCACACTTGTTGTAGTTGGTGAGCCCTTCTGAAACAAGTAAGAAGAGATCCAGGACCCCCTTTTTTTTTCCTTGGAAAAATTCGTAATTTTATTCATCAAAGAGAACCAAATTACATTTTACAGGTGCATGAAGAACTCCCCAATAATGGGTAAAAGAGCAGACAAAATTACAACAATAACTAAGTAAAACCAACATATAAAAGATCGGCCAGAACTGCACGCCCAAGAAAGGACCTCAAAGTTCAGGTCCATAGATTGACATTGCACGCCCAAAAGATGGACCTCAAAGCTCCGACCCAACCGCCAAAGAGTAGTAGAATACCCAACAATCACTACACAAAACACCAGATCCCAAGTCCAGAGACTCAAAACCTGTCCACCAAATCTCCAAGGGAGGGAACCACCGATAGGATGAATCCCCATCAAGTTCGAGAGGAAAAGTAACTCCCATCACGATAATAACCAGAGTAACATCTAAGACAATCCATCCAGACCAAGGGCGATAAGATAAAATGGAGCACCAACTCCTGTCCCGAACCGACGCAGGAAAGGCAGGGAGCCCACGGGGGCAGAGCCACCAACAAGGAAGCGAGTAAACTAAGCCCAAGATAGTCAAGGGAGAGACTCGTTGTAACAAAAAGAGGCAGGGGCAAATAGATCATCCCACGGGGGTGGAGCCACCAGAAGACTGGAGTGCAAGAACCCCAATCGGCCAAGGTACTCACAAACGATGCACCAGTCATGGAGAGAGGCATATCTGAGCGCCTATGAGAGGGGAAGCAACTAGAGAAACCCTAGTCGCGCCCCACGCTCTCCCCAGGGAAAACCCCAATACACAATTAGTTATATGGTTAGCTGGTTATCTTAGATATCTCAGGACCCTCTTAAACCTGGAAGCCATAATATATAATAAAATCCCCTCCCAATAAGATCATGTCATTAGGAAATTGTGAATGATTTATATTTTTAATTCCTCAAACAATCCTAATACGTGGAAGGTTGCACGAGTTCCTTTGCTTAGAAAATATTCCATTTTAATGTATAATAGAAGAGAGAGGGGGAAATCTTGACGTAGGGCTTGCTAGATTTATTTATTGATTGGATTGGATTTATTGGATTTGATTGCTAGCTGGCTGGAATAATTAATAGGTAGGTTCGATTTCAATCCGAATATGATTTTGAAAGGAGGGGGGAGAGAAAATAAATAGAGAAAAAATATGAGGGTTTGTCGTTGACCAATGGACATATCCTAGGGTTGTTGAAACAAGATACAATCCACTGAATGAAGGAGGGACAAGATCCAAATTTAGACAAAACTTAAAGTAGAAAAGAATAGCTACAATCCACTGAATGAAGGAGGGACAAGATCCAAATTTAGACAAAACTTGAAGTAGAAAAGAATGGCTTACTCTGTCAAAGGCATTTTCTCAGTCAATTTTGATGGTCATACCCTTTTCCTTTTGTGCTCTACTCGAATGAATAACTTCATGGACAAGGACTATGCTATCCATAATTTGTATTTGAGCCATGGAGCCTCCTTGATTATTAGATATTATTTTTGGGAGGAAGGGTTTTATTCTATTGGCAATGATCTTGGCCAAGATCTTATAAGATGCATTACATAATGAAATATGTTGAAAGCAAGAAAACATTGATGGGTTATTTTCCTTAGGGATCAAAGCAAGAATGGTCGAATTTATGCTTCCCTACATTCTACATGACTTATGAACATACCTGATCATTCTTAGAAGATCGCCTTTAATAATTATCTAACAAGACCTATAAAAGGTGATAGGGAAGTCATCAGGTCCCGGGGCTTTATCCGGGTTCATATCTCATATTACTTTTTGTAGCTCTTCTACATGTACTAATTTTATCAATGTTCATTGTCATCTTGAGAAATAAATTGAGGAATGTGTTTCAACATCTCTTCCACTATTGCTGGGTCCGATGCTAGTCCTAATATATACAAATATTCAAAACGACAAGTTGCCTCAATTTTGATGTCATCAAAGGAACACATAATTTTCTTTACATTGTTCCTCATTTATTAAGCTTTTTCTTGTTTATGAAAATAAGAGGTGTTTTTGTTACCTAATTTCAACCATAAGTTACGAGATTTGAGTCGCCAAGTGTCCTCCTATGTTCTAATATATTTTTGATAATTTAGAAAGGTTTCTTTATCCTCTTTAAGGAGTTTGGGGGCCGTGACCTTCTCTACTTCTATTTTTGTTTGTGTTTGCTCTAGTGCTACCTTGGTTCGATGTACCTCTCTAATTGTGGTGGAATGATTTATCTTAGCCCATTCGTTGATAACAAATTTGGTCAATTTAACTTTCCGTTCCCAAGTATAGGTGGGATATCTCTTGATCCAATTACTTGTTGATGTTCAAATTGGTCAAAATATCAACAACAACCTCACGATGTTCAAAGTGGTACTCCTCTATGCTTGTCTGAAAGATGTAGTTGATATTCTTGGACTAGACTACCAAATGGGATAATGCTAAACAATAAAGAACAAATATTTATTGCTTTAGTTTGTATATAAAATGGTTCTTAATAGCCAGATTTCTCTTTGAGTGCAACATTTGCCTGGAAATGGACCAAACAACTTCTTTACAGTAAAAAGATAAAGAAAGGTTTCGATATCAAAATAATATATATGCTCAACTTCATTATAACATCCCTTTGAAACACATGCAAGTAGAATATGCAACCATATTTTCTCACAAGAAAAAGAGTGAAATGGTGTGGATCATTTCAAAGAACTTTAAATGAGTATTGTGTTAAAAAATGAAAAGAATTTGATGGGAATACTCCAAAAATATCAAGCTCATAAATCCCAAATTTTGAGAAATCATTAAATTCATGCCCCAAAAGAGCTCTTTGGGGAGTTTAGCACATAAAATATATTCAACATTACAAAGCATTTTAGCAAACTGATCGACTAGTGCTCATAAATAAAGCCTGCCAAATGCAAGAACTAAATCTCCATGAATTGATTAAACAATCCAGACTTACATTATCATTCATATATGCATGGTTGTAAAATACTCCTATTGATATTTTTAGGAAGATACCTCGAAGAATAAAAGTAAAAACACTCAAAAACTTAACCTTATGCTCGATCTCAGATATACAAGCACAAAGCTTTGAGAAGCATTGTGTAAAAGAAGAAGAAGCAAGAAAAATGCAGATCTTTATTTATTGATAAGAGAGTTGGATGTGTACTGATGGATAAATAATTCTATCTTAATGATATAACCTCCTCTTTGATGGTGCTTCCTTCCTTTTAAATCTGCTCCCAATGCTTCTTTAAAATGATTTACCCTAGTAGTTAGGGTTTCCATTCTTCTAGAAGTTTCTCATGTGCTTCTTCTTTTTGGAAAACAGTAAATCATTTTAATTAATTCTTTATTAAAGTATTATTGATGAATTATGTCATTCAAATTCATGCCTCCAAGTGGGACTCATGTCATCCTTTAATAAAAGATATTTAATAAATTTTTAATTCCAAAACTTGAAGCTGTCTGTTTGTAAAAAGTGGACTGTATTTTAATTTTATTGGCATGATAAGTGACTTATCGACATGGGAACCATTCTAGAAATAATCTTCATTATCCTATATTTCCAATGAGTCGAATGAAATTTGGATGTTTGGATCTCAACTTATAGGCTCAAGAAGTCGAGTTTCCAAACATAATTCCTAGCAAGTCATGAAAACAAAGCTGACTAATATTTTAATTTCTAGAAAAATTATGGCCAAATTCAGCCATTGAAACCTATCTCATTGTCTTACTTGTCAAATTAACTTTCCAACAAGGTATCATTTTCCCCAAACAGACATCTGGATCATGAGTTATGAGCTTCGAAAGATCGTTGCTCAAGAATCATTGATCTGGTTTGTGGATCAATCTTAACCCCTGATTTAATTTATCCCTTTTTAGTCCCACATGCATTGTGGTGGGTGAAGCATTAGTGTTTATAATGAAAATCCTTCCTTATCATTCATGTGAGACAAAATATCTTATGGAAGGCTTAGTGTGTCTCTCGTGCCTTAGGAAAATCCATGACTTAGTAAAATTTTGGTCACCCAGTCACTACCCATTCATCGGCCATGTGTCTCAGTGCAATTGGTTGCCACATGTCTTAGTATCATTGGTTGAGTCTTGAATGGTAAGTAAACTTTGGAAAATATGTTAAGTAAGGGGAGAGCATAGGAGAAGGATGAGAGGGGAGGTATAGCGGGGATTGGTGTATGAGGTATGGCATCATAGGAGTGAGGAAGGAGTAGTGGAGTATGACAGTGTGGTTAGGGAGTGAGGAGTGTGGCAGGGTATGAGGGATAAGGTGTGGTGGGGTAGGAGTATCACGATGTGGGTATGTAGTGAGGAGTGACGAAGGGAGAGTGGAGTATGGAAGTGTGGGTAGGGAGTGACAAGTGTGGAGTGATAAGGGGAGATGGGGGTGAAAGAGGAGTCTCGCGGGGAAGGAGGTATGGCGGGGTAGGAGAATGTAGAGTGGAAGGGGCCCATCGGTATGGAAAAAGGAGACTAAGTCTCATTTCTATACTAAGTATAATAAGAGTATAAGAGAAGAAGTGAAGGGAAAGTGAGAGAATAAGAAGAGAAGTGTGAGAGAAAGAGACTTAGAATGGGGTTAAGAAAGAGACTAAGAAAGAGACTAGAATTAAGAAAGAGACAAATAATGATTAGAGACTTTAAGTATTAAGAAAGGGGCTAAGAATTAGAGACTGAGTATGAGAAGAATAATGAAAGAATGTAAAGGAATAAGAGAATGGGACTTAGTATGGAGAATGAGAGTAATGAGAATATGAGATGAAAGGAGTATGAAAGTAATCCTGAGACTAAGTATAAGAGAGGAAACTTAGCATTGAGAGAGAAATAAATTGTGTTGCACATGGAAGAAGTTCCCTTTCATGGAAGATCGGGTGGTTGGACAAAACCATGAGTATATTGGGCATACAAACACAGATTTTGAGTCTGTAAAATGCATGACGAAACTGAGATTGAGGACTATGCCATGAAATGATGATCATTCAAAATTTCCTTCTTCTGAAATCATTTTTTTTTATTACTCCAAAGAGCGAAAAATCAAAGTGATCAAATTTTTTGATCAACAACTGGCTCCAACTGCAGGATAATGACCTCCCGTGGGTTGTTGAGAACACTAGAATCAGACCAGCTGCCTTCTCCATTGGGATATGGAGTCATATTCAAAATAAATTCGTGTAATCACTCATCCATCAGGTTATGGAGTCATATTCAAACATTATCTCCATCTAGCAACTGCTTTATTATGCAAAAATTTGACTGAAAGAACAAAATATATACATGAGAAAACAAAATTCTTCCTATCCTAGGTTACTTAAAGATAAAGGCTACTCCCAATTGTAAGCACATTTCCAATGTAGTGATATACATAACTAGTTAATGTGATTACTCACATCCTTGATTGAGAGTGTTGTTTCATGGGCCATGCTATGGAGATATTATTTCATCATACAATGTCCGTGTTGCCATGGTGAGGTTGCAAAGATAAGTTGTTGTTGAACAGTTGTGGAGAAATGGAGGGATATATTTTGATGTTCACCAACTATTTCATTGTCTTCAAAAATAAAATATACCACCCATGGATCCTCTTGTTGCAAATGATCTTCTTTTGATGTTTGGAAGATGTCTTCTTTATTAAACTCTGCTCTAGACGAGCAATCAACATCATAAAACTTTGATGTAAAGTGATGAATTTTACCACTACTTCTGTTCATCCAATGTAGACACTCCTGTTGTGGTTTTGTATAAACTGGTTGTGGCATTTAAAAATATTCTACAACATTTTCATCATGATTATATTGAATGAAATCTTTGTGTACATTTAGTGGAGGTTCTTTAAATTCATTATGATCATTACTCTAGAATTGAGCACATGATACATCAAAATTTCCCTTCAATGGAGCATGTAGAGGATGGTATTCTTCTTGAATTGAAACTTTAGACTCTAGGGTTCTCTTTTTTAGTTTTAGGAACAAGATCTAAAAAAAAAAAACAAATTCATGTCTTTCATCAAATTTTTCTTCTAAATCCTTTCCTCCATTGTCTTGGAACAATATTGGGAAGTTTAATAGATTATCATCAATTTCATTAATATTTCTTTCAATTGCTTGATCTCGCTTGCATTAACTCTTTCCAGCTGCACTTTTCCTCTTGCTTCAATAAGAATCTCAGGTTCACAAACAAGGCATTTTCATAACAACTGAAAACAATGACATCATTTGGAAAAATTTCTTGAGGAATCTCATGAAGGACTTTCATAAATATGAAAGTGAAATCTTTTATTGTATCTTCCTCATTCATCTGTATTTCAACCAACTTCAAGAAAAAATAATATGGATATTTCCTTGGGAAATATTTCTCAACGAATAAATTTTCTAATACATCCCAACTAGTGATGGTTCCGGGCAACAATGAATAAAACCATTCACTAACATTTTCCTTTAGAGTTAAGATAAATAGTCGACAAACAACATCATTTTCGGCCACATTATAAATATCACAAGTGCTATCAAGCTTAATCAAATGTTTCTCTGCATCCTCTGAAGTATTTCCGAAGAACATGGGAAACTTTTCCTTGGAAATATCTGGCAAGGGATGAACTTCTCCATGCAAATTGAGTGGACTTCTGTGCAACCGTTTCTTTCTTTGGGTGCCTTCTCCCTTTATTGTAACTTAACAAATTTTGTTGGGCTTGATGGGAAGGTAAAATATCATCACAACATGAAAGAAACTCCTCAGAGGAGTCGTCATATAGATCTTCTTGAAATTATGGAATCTCTTTAGTGGAATCACTAAGGCATTTTTCTTCAAAATCTAGAGATTCGATGATGGAGTTACCAGGGAGATCATCCTCCCAAATCTTGGATGGCTCTTTGATTCTATAAAATATTGCACAACTGGCCTGTGCCTAAAACTTCAATAATATGTCTTCAAGGCCATTTTGTTGGTTGTGGAACCTGATTATCTTATGGATTCAGAGGTTTGTTTCAGCCGTGCTTTGACCCCATTCCCTAACAGAGGGGTGTGGGGGCGCTTCCCCCCCCACAACTGTCGCCAGGGGGGTCTAGGGGGGGTGGCGACAATTTTTTTAGCCCCCCCTCCTAGCGAGGGATTCGGGGGAAATGCCCCCGAAGCGAAATATTCGGAGAAATTGCCTTGTAAAATATTGTAATTTCATAGTCAATATGCACTGTTCATTATAAGGTCGCAGATCTGGTGGTAGAATTTAATTTAGAGATTTTTTCCCTAGAAGGAAGCCCTCTTTTATGAGGGAATTGTATTACGGTTGTGTAAGTGTGTGATTATTGTATTCCGAGAGAGGAGACTGCGAGAGAAAGAAGAGGAAGTTACAACGGTTGAGTTGCAGGTTGTATCCCTTCATTTTGATGGATAATAAAAAAGGACCTAGAAATTTCTCTGGTGGACTTATCCCACACTGGGTGAACCACGTATATCTGTGTCTCTATTGTATTGTGTATCTTTGGTGTTTTATTTCCACATTTATTTTATTTTATTTTATTTTATTTTATTGCTCCACGATCCTGTTTTTCTAACACATTTGATGCTCCTCAACAAGGTTTTCAAGAACTTAGTTCATCTTAAATAAATCTCTAGATCCTTTTTCAAAACTTCAACCAAACAACTTCTAGTTTTCCAATAATACATGATCCTAAAAATTATCAGATTTCTTGAAAACAAATTGTTCCCCAATATGGTCGCCAAAAATGTTGATGTTCATATTGGTCAAAATATCAACAACAACCTCACGAGGATAAAATCCTCCTACGTTTTTAAAGAGGTGGTACTCCTCTATGTTTGTCTGAAAGAAGTAGCCAATATTCTTGGACTGGACTGTCAAATGAGAGAATGCTAACCAACAAACCCCAAATCTTTAGTGCTTTAGTTTGTATATGAAATGGTTCTTGATAACTTGATTTCTCTTTGAGTGCAACATTTGCTTGGAAATGGACCAAGCACCTTATTTATAGTAAAAAGATAAATAGAGGCCTCAATATAAAAATAATATGTATGGTCAGCTTCATTATAATATCCCTATGAAACAAATGCAAGTAGAATATGCAACTATATTTTGTCATAAGAAAAAGAGTGAAATGGTGTTGATCATTTTAGAGAACTTTAATTAAGTATTGCATTCAAAACTGAAAAGAATTTGATGGGCATACACCAAAAATCTCATGCCCAGAAATCCCAAAATATGAGAAATGATTAAATTCATGCCCCAAAATAATTCTATAGGGAGTTTAGTACATAAAATATATTCAACATTACAAAGCATTTCAACAAACCGATCAACTGGTGCTAATAAATAAAGCATGTCAAATGCAATAACTAAACCTTCATGAATCGATTAGAAAATCATGGCTTACATTATCAGTCATATATGTATGGATGTAAAATACTCTTATTAATATTTTTAGGAAGAGACCTGGAAGAATAAAATGAAAAACACTCAAAAACTCAGCCTTATGCTCGATCTCAGATATACAAACACAAAGCTTTGAGAGATATTGTGTAGAAGAAGATGAAGCAAGAAAAATGGAGATCTTTATTTATTGATCAGAGAGTTGGTTGGGTATTGATGGATGAACAATATTATATTGATGATCTAACCTCCTCTTTGATGGTGCTCCTTTCCTTTTAAATTTGCTCCCAATGCTTCTTTGAAATGATTTTCCCTAGTAGCTAGGGTTTCTGTTCTTTTAGAAGTTTTCCACGTGCTTCTTCTTTTCAGAAAAGAGTAAATCCTTTTAATTAATGATTTATTAAATGATTATTGATGAATTTATGTCATTGAAATTTTCTCCTCCAAGTGGGACCCACTTCATCCTTTTATAAAAGATATTTAATAAAATTTTAATTCCAAAAACTTGAAGCTGACTATCTGAAAAAAGTGGACTCTATTTTGATTTTTGAGTATGATAAGTGACTTCTCGGCCATGGGAACCATTCTATAAATAATATTCATTATCCCAGATTTCCAACGAGTCCTCTTGAGTGAAATTTGGAGATATGGATCTCAACTTATAGCCTCGGGAAGTCGAGTTTCCAAACATATTTTCCAACAAGTCATGAAAACATAACTGACTGTTCTTTTAATTTTTGAAAAATTTATGGTCAAATTCATCCATTGAAACCTATCCCATTGTCTTCCTTGTCAAATTAAATCTCCAACAAGGTATAGTTCCCCCCAAATAGATGTTTGGATCATGAGTTATGATCTCCAGAAGATTTCGCCTCAGCAGTCGTCGATCTGGTTTGTGGATCAATCTTAACCCTTGATTTAATTTCGCCCTTTTTAGTCCCACATGCATTGTCGTGGGTGAAGCATTAGTGTTTATAATGAAAATCCTTCCTTATCATTCATGTGAAACAAAATAGCTTATGGAAGGATTAGTGTGTCTCTCATGCCTTAGGAAAATTTATGACTTAGTAAAATTTTGGTCACCCAGTCACTGCCCATTCATCGCCCAGTCAACGCCCATGTGCCTCAGTGTAATTGGTTGTCACATGTCTCAGTATCATTTATTGAGTCTTGAATGGTTATTAAACTTTGGAAAATATGTTAAGTAAGGGGAGACTAAACATGTTAAGTAAGGGGAGAGTATGGGAGAAGGACGAGAGGGGAGGTATGGTGAGGTCGTGGGGTGTGAGGTATGGCGGGGTCACCTAGTCACTACCCAGTCATTGCCCATTCAACACCCATGTGTCTCAGTGTAATTGGTTTCCACATGTCTCCATATAATTAGTTGAGTCTTGAATGGTAAATAAAATTTGGAGAATATGTTAAGTAAGGGGAGAGTATGGGAGAAAGATGAGAGGGGAGGTATGGAGGGGAGTTTA
Source organism: Picea sitchensis (assembly GCA_010110895.2). Lineage (NCBI taxonomy): Eukaryota > Viridiplantae > Streptophyta > Pinopsida > Pinales > Pinaceae > Picea > Picea sitchensis. Next base: position 61,348 of record SNQJ01S0011835.1, on the reverse strand, counting down.
TTGTGGTGAGGTCATGAGGTGCGAGGTATGGTGGGGTAGGAGTGAGGAAGGGGGAGTAGAGTATGGTGACACATGTAGGGATTGAGGAGTGTAGAGAGGTAGGAGGGATAAGGTGTGGTGGGGTAGGAATATGGCGGTGCAGGTAGGGAGTGGGGAGTGGAGTATGGATGCGTAGGTAGGGAGTAAGGAGTGTGGAGTGATAAGGGGAGATGGGGGGAAAGGAGGAGTCCCACGAGAAAGGAGGTTTGGAAGGGTAGGAGAATGTGGAGTGGAAGGGGCCCATAGGTATGGGAAAATGAGACTAAGTCTCATTTCTAAACTAAGTATAAGAAGAGTATAAGAGAAGAAGTGAAGGGAAAGTGAGAGAATAAGAAGAGAAGTGTGAGACAAAGAGACTTAGAATGGGGTTGAGAAAGAGACTAATAATGCTTAGAGACTTTAAGTATTAAGAAAGAGAATAAGAATTAGAGACTAAGTATGAGAAGAATAGTGAAAGAATGCGAAGGAATAAGAGAATGGGACTTAGTATGGAGAATGAGAGTAATGAGAATATGAGATGAAAGGAATCTAAAAGTAACCCCAGACTAATTATAAGAGAGGAAACTTAGTATTGAGAGAGAAATCAGTTGTGTTGCACATGGAAAAAGTGCCCTTTCTAGAAGATCAGGTGGTTGGACAAAACCATGAGTATCTTGGGCATACAGACTTGGATTTTGATTCCGTAAAATGCATGATGAAGTTGAGACTAAGGGATACGGTGTCCACTGATGATTATTCAAAATTTCCTTCTTCTGATATGATTTTTTTTTAATTCCAAAGAGCGGAAAATTAAAGTGATCAAAATTTTTGATGAACAATACTCCAAGATACTGAGATGATGTTTAGAACGAAAGAATAAAAAATCCATAAAGGATTAAATTGAAAGGGAATGTGACCATAACTGGGGACATATTGAATCTCAAGGGAGATTGGCTTGTGGTCAGAATATGACCATGGAATAATATTAGAAGAAATCAAATGTGAGGCTTCCAGAAGAGAGCTTTGAATTAAGAATCTATCTAATCTTGTTGCAATGTTTTTGGGTCTTGTTCTTTTGTTTGTCCATGCGTTTCTTCCTTTCCCAGGCCTTACATTTGTTAAATCCCCCATGGAAACGAAGTCCTCAAGTTTCTATTGAAATGGATCACGAACAATACTTCCTCCATGTTTATCCTTTTACAGTAATTTTGTATTGAAGTCCCGTGCCACAATGTTGTCTGACCAATATTCTATCTTACATAAAGCTATTAATGTTTCCCAATATTCAACTTTTTCCCCATAGTTGATTGGCATATATAGATTCACTATAGTGAAGAATTATTCTGTTTGTATATGCTTGATCCTGGTCAACATCCAATGTTGGGAACCAAAGCTCAAAATATTCTAAAAATGTTCATTTTTTCATAGGGTGCAAAGGCCCCGTGATGCCCCTCTAGGGTTTCACTTGCCCCAAATTTTGTTTCCTGGAGTAAGAGGATGGAGGGATTTTTAGTTCTTACAAACTCCTTTAAATATTCTTGTTTTGTCTTGTTTCCTAATCCTCTACAATTCTAGGAAACTATCTAAATCATCATCTCTTGCTTGATTTGTGGGCTCTTCCTTTGGGAGGATGCTTCCCACTTGAGGTCTTCGAAGGCCTTGATCCCAATCCATGATTATCTAGTACACTTTTCTTCCCTAGATACTTTTCTTACTCCAACTTATTTTCCCTTTTATCCTTGTGAGGCGATCGTCCTTGTTTTTTTGGAGTTTATTCTGCTATGGGTTTTTCTTCAGCTTTTTCAGCAATTTCCACTGGGCTTTGTGGGTTGTCAATTATTGTATCTTGTGAAGAGTGAATATGGATCAAATTTGAGTTCCTTTCTTGTTCCATAGGATATTTTGTATCATAATTCTCTAAGTCATTTATGCCACTTGAGATAGGGATACTTGAGGGAATACCTTCTTGTTTTGTGGGCATTTTATATTGTTCTGGGTTAGTTTCTTCTTGTGGTAGAATTACATACATGTTGTGCGATGATTTTATCTCCTTGATTTGTCTCTTGTGATTGATAGGCTTGTTTTCGATTTGAGTAGGATTCGATCCATTTGTTGGTTGTGTCAATTGAGTTGTTTGACGAGGGTTTGAAGGTGCCACCCCTCTCGAGGTTCCTACTTTTGAATTCATAGGTGGTCCAACTTTCCTATTATTAATCTTTTTCCTTTTGGTTGTTTTCCATTAATCCTTGACATTTGTAGGCTCCATCTCTATAGATTATTTATTAGGTAAAATCCTTGCAAAATTCCCATACTCATGATAGTAACGACATTTGAAGGGGAGTTTCTCATAATCCACCTGCTGCAAATATTTTCAATTTCAAAGGTTAATAAGATGGATTTGTTGAAGCTTTTGTAGCTTCAGAAGGCATTCCCACAAGAGGCCGAAGTGTCGGGCATTTGGGAATCTTCGTTGGAACCAATTTAGCCTTTCGTTTTAGTGAAAATTCCCTTGGGATGAGGTTATGGTGTTACACATTATTTTGGTCACTCCGATGATGACTTTACAAGCGTGTAATCAGGCCCTCAAAATCATCTTTTGCCTGAGAAAAGTGACTTCTTTCCTCCCCTGCAAGACTACTTTTTAGAAGGACGTCGGAGGCTACCGATAGTGTACAGTGCGGAAATCCATGATTTCCGTAGGCTTTTCTATAGCTGGCCTGCAGGATTTCCGCAGGCTACTATGTAGGCAGGGTGCAACGATGTTTGAAATCCAAAAGAGGAAAGTGGTTCAAGCAGTTTTTAGAAGGGGAATCTTCTGGAATGTGAGGTGGCGTCCATATGGTTACGATCCTACTGAATTCTCTGATCTGGTGGGATCATCCTCATCCCTTTAACCACTTCAGCTTCTCCTATATAATAATGGGCTTCTCATGAAAAAGGTTAAGCACAGTTAAGTACAATTAAGAAAAGTTGAGCAAAGGATTGTTGGAAGAATAGGCTGGAGATTATGTGAAGGATATTATTTCAGTTGATACTTGAGGTCTACATTTTCCCATCAAGCTTTTGAAGATCATCTTCATGCAAATCTCGGAACAAGTATATGTGTGTGTGTTGGAACGAAGGACCACTAAAAGGGAACTTGCGACATCAAGGCATTTTAGTTGTATCTTCTACTTTTATTCAATATAATACAATGGCATGTTTCTTTCCCATAAAATTATTCTTATTTTATTACATGACTCCTTGATCATATGTTTAAGTTTTCATTGAATCTATCATAGTTGCTTTCACTTCGGTTGGTTTGTGTCATTGCAGATTTGGTTTTACAAGAGAACCTGAGCGAAGCGGGAACAACAAAGATATAAGGAAGCGATCTCAAAGGTAAGTCATCAATTCCTTCTTTGACACTTATATCAATGATTGTAACTTAGGGAAAGCGTCATGTCCTGTCCTGTTTTGTTCTAGATCCAGGTGGATCTAGGGAGATTAGTTTATGTCCGCATTTACCGATTTATCTTATAACATAGGGCCCCATGGGAAAAGTGACGGGATTTGTGGGCTTGTGTTGGGGTTTCAGACCCACAAAGAGGAATAAAATATTCTAATTAATTGTTGAGTTTAGAGGTGGTGCCTAAACTCACTCATTGGATTCCTATAAAAGGAGAGGAGATATTGTGACAAATCTCATAGTGTCATTATGGAGTTAGCATAAGTGACGGTACACTTATGGTAGGAGCTTGGAAATTTCAATAAGGGAAATTCTGTAATTGTGACAATTTGGCCTAGGGTTTCTTGGAAAATTTTTGTTTATGTTTTCAGCCAAGTAAGGCTTCTTTTCCAGCCTAGGGAGGTCACATGTGTGATAAGAAGAGGAGAAAAATGCCACACGTGTGGGAGAAGGGTACATCCACACATGTTAGGATAGGTCACACACACATGTGAGAATAAAAATACACACTTGTCATATTGTACGAACATGTCTACACGTGTGAGAATAAAAATACACACTTGTCGTATTGTACGAACATGTCTACACGTGTGAGAAGACAGGTACATGTATGCACATGTGAGAGGGATATGACAATTCACACGTTTGGAATTTTTCTTAGTAGGTACAACATGTCAGTACAAATGATGTCAGCAGGCCATATAGGTGGTAGTTGTATCAAATTCTAGGCAGAGGAAATTTCTGGTATTTTTGCTGAGGTTTGGTTTGCTGATTTTTCTGGTTTTAGAGGACAAGGTTGTCCTCTATTTTGGTGTAATTGTGACAGCTGGGAGGATTTGTTTTTTTCCATATAATTTTTAAATTTGACAAAATTACATAATAGAAATTTTGTGTCTAATATGTGTTGATGATTCATCTTTGATCTTGTTGTTTCTGCTGCTACATTTTCAGTCAATAATTTCAATGTAAAATTGTTGAGTGATAACAACTAGGATTTATTGTTGCATCACTAGGAAGTAATTTTTAGACTTAAAATTAGTGACATCAAGTTGCATGTGAAAATTGACATGGTATCAGAGCTGAGGCTTTGAAGAGAAGGGCATCATCTTAAGACGCATTTTTGCTACAACATTAGAAGATTATTGTTCTTGTACTGGGCAGGTCACCATTGTGAATACTTTGAACATTGATGATAGGTTGGAGGGGAAACTAACTTATGGGATTGGAATGCTAGGGTTCTTCTTCTATTGGAAGAAAATGACCTCAAGGAGTATGTTGAGGGTGTGGTTGCAAGTCCTACCGATCCATATGAATCAATAGCTCACAATAAGAAGGAAGTCAAGGCCAAGGGGGTGTTGCTAGAATCTAAACCCAGTTCTAGTTTCCAATTTTGGCAGGCCAGATGCTAGGTCCTGGTTTCCAAAACTATCTCTGTCCAAGAAAATAAACTATGAATTTGACCCAGTAACATTCTGGTACCAGACCTTGTGGAGGCACAAGGCCTCCCATTGTTTTTATGAGGTTTTTAATGACTTTGTCTTGGTTTTGAAAGATTTATTGTTAGGAAAGGATGCTCCCCGGATGTCTGGCCAAGCAACCAATTTTTTGGACAAGAAGAGGACACTTGAACAAAAGGAAAATTACAGTGTAATAATGATCTTTGGCTCCAAGAAAAATCCTGCTTTCCTTCCATGTCACATCACATACAAGATGTTTGTTACAAAAATAACAATGCAATACAACTACTGGTTGCATTTTTTCCATGGCAAGAGAAAAAAACAGTTCATTCCTCTGCCCTAGAAAGTCGGGGACTTCATGTTCAGAAACATCAACAAGATTGGTGAATTCGTAGGCCATTTCAAGAACTTGAACCTAAAATATGCTGAACGGCTAAAAGGGTTTGACCCTAATGGGATTTTTCGAGAACATTTACTATCAGTTGGATTTAACAATTATTTTATCCATAGATGCTTGACTGGAGACAGAGACAGTGACGACAACACTCCTGCTTCTGACGATTGTGACGTAAAGACATTGCAAAGCGCAACTGAATTGTACAAACAACAGGGAAAAGGCTCTGGTGAGAAGAATGTCCAGTCCCCGACCAACACTCCCAAGAGCACGACATCACGGAGCATCACTTCAGCGACCCACCCCAGTAAGAAAGCAACCCAGAAATCTTCAAACAGAGAAGGAGATAAGAACCCTCATCGCGAAAAAATTGACAGTTCTCACAAGCTTCCCCTGACGAAGAAGAGAAAAAACATTGTAGGTCAGGTGGAAGAGCCCAAAATTGAAAGTGAGGACATGCAACTTGAAACTTCTGTGAATGTTGTGTTCTGCAAAGTTGATCCGCCCACGGATGCGATGCACCATAGTTCCACAATGGAAATAGTTGAGACCGACATTTTTGACGAAGATGAATCCTTCGTATTCCAAAGCGTTGTTTTTGACAGCCAATCTAAAAATTAATTATTGAAAAGAGAGATGTAACAAATAAGAAAGAGAAATCTTGTTCAGAGATTAACTTTAGGAAAATGTAGCCGTCCCAAATCTCCCGATTTCATCGCGCAACCACTGATGCTCTCGATGATTCCATTGGAGGAATTGAAGCAAAGAATGCCAAACTGAACGATCGAATCAAGGAATTTGAGGAGGCTTTCATTCCTACCCCAGTGTTTGCCAGTCCTTTAGCAAAAACCATGCCTGCGACCCCTGCAACCAAGTTAAAAGGATCCTCCAGCCTCCTCACATCCTGTAGAGGCTATGTAGAAAAGAATATCAAGAAAATAATGCAGCTAATTACCGAAGCTTGGGAAACATCACAAAATATAGCTTCCTTTCGAACGAGGGAAAATGATTTTCACGAACATTTGCAGATGAATTTAAAAAATGAAGAACATTTCTATCAGCAGACAGTGATACCTTTTTCCAACCATGCCATCAACAACTCAGATATGAAAAGAAAACAAGAGGATCTCCCCTCTCCAAAGCGGATCAAACAATTAAAAGCATGCTGGAAAGAAAAAGTTAAGAACCTGCAGCTCATTGTCGAATCATGTGAACAAGCCATATCAGAGAAAGCATAATTATTCAGAAACCTGACCCAAATAGACTTAGCCGAAAGTACCAACGAGGTTCAAGACCCAAACTTAATCCTCAAATCCTTTTCCTTAACCAAGCAAGCCTTCGATGAACAACTTGATATTTTAAAGGGGTTGTCTTTAGATTTTTTTTACGACATCCTTGAATATGATGAAGATGACGTCGAGAACTGGCTAGTGGACTATTCAACACACAATGAAGAAATTGAACAGGCTTTGCATAGTATTTCTATGGATCTAAGGAAATTGGAAAATGAGCTTTTTGACATAGAAATCTGGGATGAAATCAACGTGGCCCCCATGAGAAGCTACATTGAGGAATGGCTCCAAAGGAGAATGGACAAGATCACTGACGAAGGGCAACAACCGGTTGGCATGATTCTAGTGGTCGACGACGAGAGCAACAAAAACGCACGAGCTTCATAGTAAGTCTATACTCATCACATCTTGCTTTCTTTATCAATCCAATTATTCTACCTCTTTAAATATAAATCTCTAACCAAAGACTCATAACTTCCAATTTCTTCTTTTCAGGTCTTCCTCTCTACCGTCACACACTTCTTCTTTCTACAATCCTATTTCTTGTACTTATTTCTTTTATGGTCCGCGAGAGCCCCAATCCCAGTCTATATGACAAACACATTTAAATTTCTAGAAATATGGAACAAATTCCATAAATATGTAACAAACATTATCAATTTTTGATAAATTTCAAAGAAAACTAATTCGGGAACAATTTCGACAGTGTGAACAAATTCCAGAAATATGTAACAAACATGATTAATTTTTGATAAATTTCAAAGAAAACTAATTCGGGAACAATTTTTGTGGGCTGCTTTCGGAATGCTAATTTTTTTTTTCTTCAAATATGCTCGATGTCAGGAAACTGTGTTTATTATATTTAGATGTTTAATTTGTGTGATTCCTGGTTCTTTTTTCCAGGAACCTTTATTTCAAGTCATTGAGACATAAATTTTCTAAGTCCCATGTTTGAACTATACACACCTCAGGAAAAAATTGTCTCATTCGCATATTAACCAAATATTAATATAATATTGTGATTAACTAATTTGAGAGGTTCTTTGGGGGTCATCTACCAGCGCAATGCCTTATGGTTGGCATGCGACAAACTGACACGGATCATCCTCTGCATGGATACCCCCTGTACTTCAAGTTGCTTTCCACGTGTCTCTGTTGTTTCAGACTTCTATTTCTCCCTCGATACCGCCACAGCAGTGCATTTATTCCCATTCCAACCTAACAAGAACTACACTACCATACAACACTTATTTTATAACTTCTAATTAATTCTAACTCGTTTTAGCTCTACTACAACCCTCTCTTATATAATTCACACTATCCATTCTCCTCTCTTATATAATCCACATTATCCATTGTCGTTAAAAACAAAAAGAAATCATATAACTTTCCACCATAGAATCCAAAAAGTCAATATTACGAACTCACTTCTCCATCTAAATTATCAAAATTAAATTTTAAATTTATTTAAAAAACACAGCTATAACTTTAAAGATTTTCTATTTTCAAACAATGTATACTAATTTTTTATTATTTAGTATGTTAGTTTGAATCCTTTCCCACTACATTGTGTTTTGTTAGTTTAATATTTTTCCAAAACACGTCACATCCACACCAATACGGGACAATGGACACCAATCATCCTTTCATTTAAGATCAAATTAAAATTTTATTGCATAAATTTTGATCTCACTAAATTTATAACTTCAAAAATAAATAAATTAAAAACTTTACACATTATTTTTTTATTATCTATATAAATAAAAATAAACAAATTAAAAACTTTACACATTAATTTTGTATTATTTATATAAATACAAATTATTTGTAAAGTTTTGGAGAAGTATATTTTTAAATACAATGACTTAACTTTATAAATTTATTGTAAATGGTAAACCTGTAAGGTAAGATAACTTTTTCCTTCCTTTCATAAAGAGAATTATAAAATTTTATGTAACTTCAAAAAAAA
>SNQJ01S0011835.1:9641-52720 GCA_010110895.2 Picea sitchensis | reverse complement strand
GAAATAGGAGGAAGTCAAGAATTATACATTTGAAGGTGTTAGGGTGGATTTCTTATTTCCATGTGTCAGGGGCACATTAAAAAGGATTGTCCTAAATTTCTCGCAGATAAGAAGGAAAAGGGTGATGTGGCCAATCTCTCTTCAAACCAATTATCTATAGCAATCTCAAATCAATAAGAGTTCCTTCTAGATGTTGATATTTGGACTTGAGTGCCACTTAACATATAAGTTATAATCACACTTGATTTGTTCAATACAAGTTGGTTCTTGAAGAGAGAAAGGTTGTTTTTGGCAGATGGAGTTGAGCACAATGTTGTGGGTATGGGAATTGTTTCTTTGACAATGCTTGAATGTGTCTGCAAGAAGAATACTAGAGTCTTGAATGTTCCCACAATGACCCAAAAATTGTTGGTTGTAAGTAGATTTGTGGATGTTGGTTTGTCTATGAAATTTTTGGTAGTTGGTTGCATGATCAAAGATCATCATGGGAAGTTGATTGCAAGAGAAGAGAGGGATAGGAACTTGTACAAGTTTTGCGTAAAAATGCATGAAGTGGCCTTGGAGGCTACTACAAAATTTGATGATGTAATGATGTGGCATCACAAAGTTGGGCATATTGGTGGATGAACATTAAAGACCTTGAGAAAAGAGATGTTGGTCAAATATTTGAACATGCAAGTGCCTATGTCATTTGGCATTTAAGAATGTTGCATTTCCAAGAAGCAACATCAATTTCCCTTCATAAAGGAAGATGTCCACAAAGCCCGAGAATGATTGGATCTTACTTGCATTGAGATTTTTGGGCCAATACAAACCTTGTCACACAATATATCTAAGGATTTTCTAACTTTTATGGATTTTTTTCAAGAAAGTGCTTTGTTTATGGCTTAAAAAATCGAAAATAATAGATGTTTTCAAGTTGTTTTGAGTGTTTGTTGAAAAGGATGTAGGTATTCCATTAAAGAAGCTAAGGTGTGACAATGATGGAATATGCCCCTAAAGTAATCAAGGCATTCTATGAATAGAATGGCATTGAGCTTGAACATGACATATCTCCATAACAAGTTGGTGTTGCAAAAAGGAAGAACATGACACTTGTGAAGAGTGTTCAAATATGTATGTTGAAGGTTGTTGGGTTGTCAAATGCATTTTGTGCTAAGGTAGTCACAATCACATGTGTTTAATATAATACAAGTTTCCCACTACAGTACTAAAACCAATAACCCTTAAGATCCATGTAATAAGAGCAAGCTGAGAATTCTACAATTGAAGGTGTTTAGGTGCCCTACTTATGTCCATGTGCCAAATAAAAAACAAAAGAAGTTGGATGATAAAAGAATGAGGTGTATCCTAGTTGAATATGATATTGATTTAGGTATACACAAACTCCATGGTCAAACAAATAAGAAGCTTGTCAAAAGTATGGATGTTATATTCGATGAAAACACATTGTTGGTTAAAGGAGTGGGAGATGTGAATATGGATAGTGTTGTTGAGAAGCAACTTTTGATGTTTGACTTTAGGGATGATAGTGTTGATGTTTGTTTTTCTAGAAGAATTGACATTGATACGAGGATCCATCTCCCATATGATATGTATATGGAAGAACCTATTGATAATGAGGATACTTGGGTTGTACAGGAGTTACATTCTAGACCTTTGGAACTCGAAGAGGTGGAGAATATTGACCCTAAACCTCTAATACTAAAGAAAACAAATAGAGTTCAAAGACTAACAGAATCGTTCCATGATTTTTCTATGATGTAAAATGAGTTTTTGGAGTTTGTTACTATCTAATAAGTACTCGAGGCTGATAGTGGAAAACATTGGAAGAATTTAAGGCTGATAGGCTGGTTGCTCCACTTCACATGACGCCTGTGAAACAACTGATGGTACAGTAACCTGCTGAATCTGATCGGCATTTTGACGTCCTTGCCTCTCCCTTTCCAATCTGCCAATTAGTTGGGTCTATCTGTTAAGTCTCCTGAGGATAATTATCTACTCCTGGTGCCAATTAGTTGGGTCTATCTGTTAAGTCTCCTGAGGAGGATGAGTCGTGATTATAGCTACTACCATACCATCGGTAGCTCAAATCATCTGTCACAGTCTCTGCAATCAAGCAACACACAACTGCTCCCGAGTGATTTGGTAGTTTCCATGGCAATTGACTAGTAGCATACAACTACTACAATGCCATTCAATAGAACATGATTGTGTCAAGTCATAGTAGTGCACATCTACTGTCCGGTGATACACAATCATCGCTAGTGGTACACAACCACTGCTAGTAGCACATAACTATTGTCCAGAGACACACAGTCTCCACCATAGTCTTACGACTACACTTATGATGTTTTCTCCTCTCCTAGGATCTGTCAGTGCATTACACCCTCAGTCACCTTACATGACTGATCTAGGTTGCGACAGATTATTCATAAGTTTTGTACTGACACATAGATCCACTGTGTATGTCTCGTGGATATGTCCGAATTTGAATTCTTTAAGAGCATAGATCCACAGTGTATTTCTCGTGGCTATGCTGAATCATGATGACATGGATCCACAGTGTAAGTTTAGTGGCCATGACTCACTTGACACTTATGATTAGAGTCACTTTTAGTCTGAGTATGGGAATGCCTACCTTAGAATATGGTATATTATTATGCATATGCTTGATTGTTTGCAGGTTCCCAACCGATGCGCTCCTTGTTTTTGACACACACATTCTACAAAGTATTTCAGCTATCACAGGTTCCAACTTCATACTTTGGGGGGCATTCTGTTATACATTATTTTGGTCACCCCAGTGATCAACGGATGACATGTGCATAACTCACTTCCATGTTCCTTGAAAACACTAAAATAGACTTTCTCCATGAGAAAAGTGGTTTACCTTTTCTTCCTTAAAAATTATGACAAGGGAGATCGTCGCACCTTGCTTTGTGCTTGGGGTGCGACGATGCTTGATCATCGCACGCTGCACCAAAGTTGTTGGTTTGTGCTTCTTAAACAGGTTCACCATCCCGTAAATACAAATATGGAACAACAAGGATGACACTAGCGAGGATCAAACATCATTTAAAATGTATGTCATTTGTCCCTCTCTGAACTAGTTTATATGACAATGAAGCCTAAGGTGAAGTTTGCATTCTGTCTTGTTTTGTTCTAGCTTCCTGTGGAAGTTAGGGAGATTAGTTTGTGTCCACACTTACCGATTTGTCCGATAACAACTGTTGAGAGGGATACTGCAGGATCCGAAGAGCAATGGTCCACAATACTTCGCAACTCCCACATTTGGGAGTGTTGGCGGTTGCGAAGTTTTTAACATCCCGGAGCTTCAAGCTCCTGGAGCTCCAAAGCCAATAAGAGCTAGCTCCTTTTCAAACTAGCGCAAGGTTCCTATACCCTGGTCATATGGACCCTCTAATGAATCTTTAGTTGTAAGCTCTACTCTTAGCCGATATTTGGTTAAGGCCATGGGCACGAGCTTGTGGTCTCTTAGGCTACTGGTTTGAAGGAAGCGCCCTTCAAATTCACAGGAATTTAAGCTCTAACATAGGCCGAGGTATCATTGAACCATCCCAGAGGCCCAACTTATCACCTTACACTTGTTCGCATGCAATAGCTTACAGAAGAACAATTAGGCATTCTCTTTATAAATTAAAGCTGCAAATCTTAGTCACATACACATAAATTCATTCATGCATTTAAATTCAATTGCACAGGGTTCAAGAAATACTTATATATTACATGTTGCAGCCAACTAACTGACTGTGGGTGTCTGCCTTTCCACCCAACCATAGGCTCATAGGCATTCATTCTTATCACTCTTGCCACCCCCGTGCCAAGCCATGATATCACTAGGGAACCTTTGCAGTTTCTCACAGGTTCATTCTCTGTCACAATCTCTGCGAGGTTTATCAGTTGATCCCTCAACATCAAGCTCGCGAACTTCTACTCAGGTCGTGTCTTCTGCAACTTCTCAGAGATCCTTTTTCTTGTTCTATGCAATAACCAGAAGAGCTTATCAAGCTCCTAGTTCTTCTTCTTCTCAGTTGGAGATCCTCTTGTGCTCTCCCTCCTTTCTTCTACATATCCGGGTTGTGCCTTCCCTCTCTCCATGTGTCTCCTTCTTGTCTGTCCTCTCTTGTGTTCTTTTGCACTCCTTTTTCTCTTATTCAGGAAGGTTTTGCACCTGTCTTGTTCCTTATGTCAGAAGGAAAATCGAGTCAGTCTGGGCATGCAAGTAAAACTGCCCTTTGTGGTACTTCGGGCTGACAGTTTTCTGTCTCCCTTGCTAGACCCTCCATACTTCCATTCATGGGGACAATTGATTGTTCAACCACCGATCCTTCTTTAATTAACTAATTCTTCCTTGGAATCCAGATGAGGCTTATTATTTCAACAAAGAGAGTTTGGGTCATTTTGACGTAATGAACCCTCTCTATGGTTTCCTCACTCTTTCCTCTAGTGATATGATGGCCAAAACTTCAAGGCTTCACCCCCACAGTCAGTTATCGACAATCCAAACAACAATACATTTACATTTTTCACATTCCATAGCACGATGATCATAGCTAAGGATTGATTACAAGTTGGGGAAACAGGGGTGTTACAATCCCCTCCCCTTAAAAGGAACACCATCCTCGGTGTTCTTTCTCAGTAACACCTGTCATGGATTTTTCATTCAGTTGCTTCAAAAATATTGATCCTCTTTCTGGGTCAAGTCCTTTCAGACTCTTGGCCTTTGTCACCCACCTTCAATAATCTTGGACAACAAGCATATTAATCACAATTTCATGCTATGTTGTATGAGCTATGTTTTGGTTGCTCTGAGTTCTTCAATTTCATGTTGTTGGTTCTCTACTTTCATTTTTGTCGCTTCGAGTTCGCAAGGGATGCAATTGCAATCAATTCTCTCGCCGCGTCTCATTGTAGCTGCACTCGGAACCTGGTAACACAAATTCTCAATAATGTTGCTAGATTTGAATATGCTTCTAACTTTCTTCTTCGACGGTGCATTGTATTTATTCTCCGACTCTCGTGTGAAGTTCGGCGCCATTCTCTGAGAATTTGGCATTATATCATCCCTTCTTCTTATTAAATAAATAATAAAATCAATTAACAATAAATAAACAAATTATCAAATAATAAAATCAATTAACAATAAATAAACAAATTATCAAATATATATATATATATATATATATATATATATATATATATATACCTTCATGCTCATGATGAAATTGTACTCGATTTTTAATGAAGACATAAAAATTGTTATTTAAATCAAGCATGTGAAATCCATTTGGCCTAGGATGGGAGGGTCCCTCATAGACTTACTAAATATGTTGTGGTTTTCTTGTTTCATGTTGGTCAAGTTCAAGTATGAAACAATAAGTTATTTGAGAATGGAGCAAGTGTATTAAGAATGGAATATGACAATTGTAAAACTAATGTGTCCTCTAAGTAGAGTGCTCATACAATTTGATATTAATAACACAACTTATGTCATGGATGCTAATATACTTTGGGAAATCCAAATGAAAGGCATTGGAGCCTACATGTTGGATAATTGTGTATGACCGTAGGATCAAATATGTTGGAGAATTTTGTATGACTTTATGATCAAGTGAAAGGCATTCGAGCCTACATGTTGGAGAATGGTGTTGTTATTTCCAAAATTTTTGCTTATCAAGATGGATCCAATTTTCATGGCCCACATGAAAATCATGTGGACTTTGATGTCAATCTTATGAAAACCACGTAGACTCTATGTTTCAGAGGGAATATCCTTGATATTGATATAGATATTTGTTAAAACTTATTCACCGAACGAGCAATTATGACTTGCTCTTTTTATTACTTAGAGGTGGAAAGGTTAGGGACAACGATTGGGAGTTCATATTGTCCCACAATTTGGAATCTATAATTAATCTCGTTCTTTTGGATTGGTGATAAATTCAAAGTGCACATATAAGAGTGAAATTGATAAGTTTTATTTGATCATTTTTCTATTCATTAAAAGGATTGGAGACTTATACAATTCATCCCATCAACTCCCGTAAAGATCTCCAAAAATGTATTTAAAAATGTATTTTCACAAGTTAAGATGATTGTGGTTGGAGGGTTGTAGTTGTTCCATTGTGTTTTAAGAAGAGTTCAAGCTTGTTGTGCATCAACTTTCTTATTATAGGGAATGGAAATAGCCGTTTGGAGGAAAAAATTATATACGATAGCAAAAATGCAATTGTGTTGCCTTTGTGTGGTAGGTAGACCATTGATAAAGTTCAAGGAAATAATATTCCCATGGGAAAGATGGCACTACTAATGGCTATCACAAACCAAGCTTCATCCACATTGTTTCTTTAGACTAACTAGACAAGGCACAACTTTGAATATAACAGGGTATATTTTAATGCATGGATGCTTAATAGAAATTTTTGTAAAGGTGTTATAGAGTTTAATATGAGACAAAATGAACATCATAACTAGATGAGTCATGTTTATAGCTACTACCATGCCATCGGTAGCTCAAATCATCTGTCACAGTCTCTGTGATCAAGCAACATACAACTGGTCCTGAGTGATCTGGTAGTCTCCATGGCAATCGACTAGTAGCACACAACTACTATAATGCCATCCAATAGAACATGATTGTGTCAAGTCATAGTAGTGCACAACTACTATCTGGTGATACACAATCATCACCAGTGGTACACAACCACTGCTAGTAGCACAAAACTATTGTCCAGAGACACACGGTCTTTGCCATAGTCTTACGACTACACTTATGATGTTTTCTCCTCTCCTAGGATCCGTCAGTGCATTATCCCCTCAGTCACCTCACATGACTGATATAGGGAACCCTTGGCCTGATGGGTTAGCCAATTAGAGGAGAAACAACATGCCTCCCCCTCAATGAGGGTGAACATTTTGCATCACGCCAAGCTTGTCTCTAAAGTACTCATACTTCACTCTAGACAAAGGCTTGGTGAGAATGTCTGCAACATTAGTAGCAACATTAACAACAACCTATCATATCACACATAATATGGAATCAATTCTCTGGGCCATACTTCATCTGAGTAATCAAGCACGATGCTTAAATAAGTCAAGTGTTGAAACCTGCGCACTCAACTGAGTGTCTTGTAGTTTTCACGCACTCAACAAAGTGTCTTGTGACAACAAGGATCATTCTTCTTGATCAGATTTCCATCTATGCCACATGAAGAATGCCAGTCCTTCTAGATGCTGAAAGTCACACCATGGGCTGTAGGGACCATTCTTCTAATCAAATCACTACATGTGTCATAGAAGAATGTCATTCCTAGACCATTTTATCTAATCATGTCACCATTGTGCCATAGAGACAATTTCATTCATGTACCAACCTCCCTAATCAGGTCACCATCTATTCCATAGGGGGTAGACCATTCATCCTGATTAGCTCACCATTTGTGCCACAAGAGAATGTCAGTCCTGGACCATTTTCCACAGAAAATGTCAGTCCATGATACATCAACAATCTGTCCAACTTGGACCATTCTCCATAGGGAGAATCTTAGTCCAACAACACACTGACTATCCATGATGCAAGGATTTCACCACTCCCTCTCAACCGGGGGAGTAATCTCCACAATCTCTAGCTTATCCTTGAAGTATACAAACTTCCCTTTGGACACAAGATTCGTCAAACTATTTGTTATCTGCTCATCAATGGAGATGTACTAGAGCTTCACTTCTCCCTTCTAGACTTTATCACGGATGTAGTAGTACTTTATCTCATTGTGCTTCGACTTGTCATGGAACACAGGGTTCTCTGAAGGTTTCACACAACTTTGATTTTCACAGTATATCACGGTCGAATCCAACGCCTAGTCAAATAGTCCAAAAACCAGCTTATGGAGCCATACTGCTTCCATACAAGCATCACAAGCTGCAATATACTATGCCTATGCAATGCTGAGTGCGACATAATTTTATTTCTTGCTAGCCCAAGATATCATAACATAGCCCAAACTGAAACATACACCATAAGTACTCTTTTTGTCACTTGCACTCCTTGCCCAATCAAAATATGTATATCCCTGCAGCTGTACATCACTGTTTGAGACATATCTTAAACCATAATTTAGTGTGCCAAACAAAATATCTCAAAATGTGCTTTGCATCTATCCAATGCTCATGTCTCAGTTCCACTTGAAACTGACTCAACGTGTTCAGAGAAAAGCAAATTTCCAGCTCAATATTAACCAAATACATCAATGAGCCAATCAACTACCGGTATGTGCAAGGGTCTACTAGATCAAAATCAGAGTCTCTCAACTTCTTTAGGTTTGTCACCATGGGAGTGGTCATGGAATTGCAGTCCACCATACCAAATATATGAAGGATTGTGATAACATACTTCCCTTGACCAAGGAAGATCTCACCTAGCTTCTGCCATACTTCTAATCCCAAATAGTAATTCATTAAGCCAAGATCCTTAATCTTGAACTCATAGGCCAACTCCCTCTTTCTAAGGGAATCCTCTTACCATGAACCTCGCTTTGTACTTTTCGATGTTGTTGTCTGCTGCATGCTTGATCATATGAATCCACTTGGAATTCACCGCTAACTTCCCCTCAATTCTACGAGCATTTTATACTCCAATGGTGGCTATCACTCTAGGCGATAACTAATGTTCTCTCAACACCATAATCGTGCCTTCTCTTAACAAATTTTCCACTTTCCAAGACACAACATCATGGTAACCACTGCTACACATTATTTTGGTTACTCTGATGATGACTTTTTAAGCATGTAATCATGCCCTCAAAATCATCTTTTGCCTGAGAAAAGTGATTGCTTTCCTCCCCTGCAAGACTACTTTTTAGAGGGATGCCACAGGCTACCCATAGTGTACAGTGCGGAAATCCATGATTTCCACAGGCTGCTCTATAGCTGGCCTGCGGGATTTCCATAGGCTGCTATGTAGGTAGGGTGCGACGACGTTGGAAAGCCAAAAGAAGAAAGAGGTTCAAGAAGTTTCTAGAAGGGGAATCTTCTGGAATGTGAGGTGGCGTCTGTATGGTTACGATCCTACTGACTTCTCTGATCTGGTGGGATCATCCTCATCTCTTTAACCACTTCAGCTTCTCCTATATAATAATGGGCTTCTCATGGAAAAGGTTAAGCATTGTTAAGCAAAGTTGAGCAAAGGATTGCTGGAAGAATAGGCTAGAGATTGTGTGAAGAATATTATTTCAGTTGATACTTGAGGTCTACATTTGCTCATCAAGCTTTTGAAGATCATCTTCATGCAAAACTCGGAACAAGTGTATGTGTGTGTGTTGGAACGAAGGACCACTAAAAGGGAACTTGCGACATCAAGGCATTTCGGTTGTATCTTCCACTTTTATTCAATATAATACAGTGGCATGTTTCTTTCCCATAAAATCATTCTCATTTTATTACATGA
Source organism: Picea sitchensis (assembly GCA_010110895.2). Lineage (NCBI taxonomy): Eukaryota > Viridiplantae > Streptophyta > Pinopsida > Pinales > Pinaceae > Picea > Picea sitchensis. The sequence continues at coordinate 43,254 of SNQJ01S0011835.1, read as the reverse complement.
CTCCTTGATCACATATTTAAGTTTTCATTGAATCTATCATAGTTTCTTTCACTTTGGTTGGTTTGTGTCATTGCAGATCTGGTTTCAAAAGAGCACCAAAGTGAAGAGGGAACAACAAAGATACAAGGAAGCGAGCTTAAAGGTAAGTCATCAATTCCTTCTTCGACACTTAGATCAATGATTGTAGCTTAGGGAAAGCATCATGTCCTGTCCAGTTTTGTTCTAGATCCAGGTGGATCTAGGGAGATTAGTTTATGTCCGCATTTACTAATTTATCCTATAACAAAATTGGCGACTCCGTTGGGGATACGACTTGATTATAGTTTTTTGTTGGCCATTTGTTTTTTGCCTACTCTTTTTATCTGAATTCAGTCTCTGAGTCTGTAAGAGATCCATTCATACTCTCTAAGTTTGAAAGTTCACTGAGATTTTTTACCTTTTTCTCAGAATTTCTTGATTTTCAGAAGTGTTTGCACTGCACTTTATACCTAGCCCGCGAAAACCTTTGATTTCCGCACCCTATCTATTTGCTTCAGTGTGTACTTTCTGCACCTTGTCTATTTTTGGCATGCAAAAACTCTAGATTTCCGCACTGTAATGTGCTATTAGACTACGACGATGTCTGTGAAATTTTTGAGTGGGGTTTTGGCCTCTGTTGATGCCCAAGTTTTTTCTTTAGTCAGCCGGGGGGAACTTTTTTAGCCAGTGTTTGACCGTTTTCTGATGCTTAACACGCTCTTGATTGGTTTTTGGAGATCGAACACCTCTCTTAGTTATTTTCCAGTTTTCATTTTTTATTTTTGACAACAAGGGTACAATCTCTGAGCTTGTATCTGAGTGCTTGTTCGATTAAAAATCTTTGATTGGATTTGAAGTTTTGGATTGATTACGTATTCTGGATTGCTTGATGATTGAGAGGTTATTTCTTCATTTGCATTTGGGGAAATACTTTCTCATCATTTTTTACTTTTATATTCATTGAAAGTTCGATTTGGGTGCTTGTTGAAGGTATAAATTTTCTTGGATTACTTGTCCTTTCTCTGTCATGCCTTTAGTATGGTCTTAGAAAGGAAGAATTTGAAGTTATCCATTCTTTTGAATAATCATACATAAGAAAATTTATTGCATTCAAGAGAAGAGAACATTGAAGAACTTCATTGTTTATTGGTTGTTTGAAATTGTGTTCATTTAAAGAAAAAGGAAGTATATTTCGTAGCTTACATCATTCTGAAAACACCTTCTCCCTACTGTAGATAGAATTCACTGAACGAAAATTTGCATCATTCATTTCTATTTTCATATTGTTGGGTCAAGGTCTTACACAACATCGGTTTCATTCCCGTCTCCCTCGAGTAACAACAACCTTTAAAAATATTGTGAAAATCTAAAACTCAATTAGTAATCTTTTCTAGGGCTCTTTTACACCAAAATTAGCTAGGCTAGAGCTTTGGAATAGGCGGTGAGACACACTCTCCAAAGCACAAAACACACAATAGAAAATTGTGATAGGGAGTGTTAAATTCCATTTACAACATTTTGTCCTGGGAATCCCTTCTCACACAAGGCTCAAACCTGAGGTTGCATTGAAATTGGCAGAGTTACTCACCCTGCTTTGTTGATCTCGGTGTAGAGATTGCGTGCATTATGGGGGTCTCTTGAAGGTATACCGACAATGATGAGTGGAAGCCTCTCAAGTTGATTTTGGGCTAGATACCCTACCCTTGCAAGTGGATCAGACTGTCGACTGTCTCCCCAAGCATCATTGTTGTTTTTGGTAGCCTTAGTTGCATATCTTCTTAGAGTCTTACACGAGGTGACTGTGGAGGGGAAAGTCTTCACGGTACCTAGAATCGACGTTGGCCAGATTCACTCGGGCTCCTTAGAGGGTATACCCATGATTGTGTGTAGGAGATTGCACCAGGGTGTAAGTCCGTTAAGAAGGTTGTCAACGTAACTTTTCCACCCTAGCCCAACCCCTTCTTGTCTTGACTTCGCGACATTGGATTTCATCACCAACTAGTGACTTCAGAATAAGAAGGTTTTGTTTGCTTGGTTTTGATTCCTAGATTCTACTAGCAAGTGTTGTTTGTTTACATAGTTGGCCATAGATTTTTTTCCGTAAAATTTTCGGTTCGGACAACATTGACTCTCCACGCCATTCACGTAGGATGCAAGGGCTACTTCTGGAAGATCCAGAAGTTTCTCAACCCTTGCTTCCTAATACACTGGAGGACTCTCCTCAATAGAGTGAGATCCAGGACCACATACCTTGATAAGCGGAGAGAACTGACTCTTTAGAAAATTTTCGAATCTTTTTCGATTATTTGGACGCTTTCCGCTTACCTCCTGGATACGAGAGATGTATTCTTTGACTGAACTCGTCCAGAGAACTTGTTGTTGACACTTCTGGAATACCAACTGGAATCCTTGTCGGCCTTGAAAACAAGGATCCTTTTTGGACCACTGACATATCTCGAACTCCGAATTCTAGGCGGAACCCTCCCGACTCAGAGGCAGAAGCTGAGATACATGTCGTTTCTGGACCACCTGAGACATCTACTACATTTATGATACCTTTAGATCAATTTAACAATACAACTTGCTATTTCTTCGCTAGTTCAGAGGCTGGTCCTAGCTCAACTATCCCTCTTCAGTAGGCCCATTCCACAATGGTCCCAAACACTATGATTATTCCCACCAGGAATACGGTGGCTAGCCAACCTCCTATTGGCACACCACTTTCATCTAGACAAATCCCGTCACTCCCTCTTGGGTATAATGTTTTGAATGCTTCTATCCCCATTCCTACATAAGTCCCATCCGAGGCTTCTGGAGTCTTTACTCCTCCTGGGTATAATGCTACTTTCGGTTCCATTCCAACACCATCCCAGTTCCTCTCCGAAGGGTCTTATCCACCTTTTATAGGAGGATTTGGACCCAGTGGCTCTACCACCTTTGGAAGTTCTACTCTGTTATTCACTTCTGGTTATTAGATTTGTCTCTCATTGATTTGTATCCTAACCCGTTCTATGTTATTTTTCCCACAGACGAAATGATTATGTCGGTTATGTCGATGGAAGACACCCCTTGGGATGATGGACATCATCATTGCATTCTCTTCCTCGAACAACACACCATCGAGAGTTACCAACGGATATCGACTCCGTCGACCGTTGCTGTCATTTCCTTTACTCCCGAGTCGTCACACGACGTGTTATATGAAGGGAACTTAAGTAATATTTCACCCACCATCCCCCTCGACATATCCGTTAAACATGGAGTTGTTGAAAATGTTCACATCGAAGCTTCGTGCTCCACTAATGAGGTTGTCGCATATAAATCACTTTTCCAAGAGTTTCGTGACATCTTCACTTGGAGCTATGAAGAAATGTCGGGTATTGAAACTGACATTATTGTACACAAAATTAAGACGTACCCAGGCGCTAGACCCGTCCAGTAGAGACTTCATCCAGTCCACCCCCATAAAGCAGCTGCTATTAATCTTGAAGTCCAAAAACTTCTTAAAGCTAGCTTTATTTATCCTGTGGCTTTAACCGATTGGGTATCCAATATCATTCCGGTTAACAAGAAACAAGGTACAATCTGTGTCTGCGTCGATTATAGGGATATCAATCAAGCTTGTCCTAAGGACAACTTTCCACCCCCTTAGCTGACCAGATCGTTAACGATTGCACTGGGAGTGAAATATTCTCTTTAATGGACGGTTTCTCTGGCTATAATCAAATCAACATCTTGCCCGTGGATCAACACAAAACTACTTTTCTTTGTCCTTGGGGCACATTTGCCTACTGTAAACTACCCTTTGGTTTAAAGAACGTCGGTGCGACTTTTCAACGTGCCATGTCTTATGCTTTTCATGACATTAAGCACATTGTACAACCATATCTAGATGATCTACCAGAACATTCCATGCATGTAGTGACCATCCAACACACCTCCAAGCCATTTTCCTTCGTTGTTGGTTCTATCGTATACGCTTAAACCCACACAAATGTGTTTTCTATGTGGATTCCGACCGACTTCTAGGTTTTATCGTTTCACGCCAGGGGATCAGGGTCGATCCTTTGAAGGTCGAGGCGATCCTCAATCTCCCTCCTCCTTCTTCACTTCGCCAGCTTCAAAGTTTGCAAGGGAAGATTTTTTTTTTACGTCATTTCATCCCAAACTACGCTCAATTAACGCTCGGATTTACTCGACTGCTAAAGAAAGGTTTTGAGTTCATATGGGATTCCACTGCCAACAAAGATTTCGAAGCTTTGAAACTAACTTTAACTCGTACCCCATTACTTTTCCCACCCAATTATAGTCGAGATTACTTCCTTTATCTCGCTGCTTCGGACTCTACTATTGCCATGGTTCTAGTCCAAGAAGATGATTCACACGATGAATATGTCATCTATTATTTGAGTCGGAGTCCCATGACCACCGAAACCAAATATTTACATGTTGAAAAACTGGCCCTGGTAGCTGTTCAAGCTGTCCAACGCTTCCGTCACTACATCCTATTACGCAAGACCACTGTAATTTTCGATTGCAACCCCATGTAGCACATTCTTACATGCCAATTGCTAGGGGGAAAGTACTCTAAATGGATAGTGATTGTCCAAGAGTTTGAATTAGAATTCAAACGCGCTAAGTCTAAGAAATATTTGGTGTTTTCCAAACTGATATGTGGCCTTCCCTGCACTGAGACAGAAAACGTAGCAGAAGATTCTTTACCCAATGAATCTCTTTTTCTGATCCGTTCCGATGACCTTTGGTATGGAGATATGATTATATATCTCTAGACTCAAACTTTCCGCCCCTATCTATCTAGCACTGACTGTCGCCATATATGATATCAAGCTCGTCAATATATCATCCTCGGTGACACTCTTTATCGCCGCGGGGTTGACTCCATTTTTAGACAATGTCTCACCTATGACGAGGCTGAGAAAGCATTGAATGAATTCCATTCTAGAGCATGTGGTGGTCACATGTTTGGGTATGTTACTGCCGAAAATATCTTACGAGCAGGGTATTTTTGGCCTTCTTTATTTAGGGATTGTATTACCGCTGTCCAAAAATGCCATGCTTGTCAAACACACAATAATAAAATAAGATCACATCCCGCTCCCTTACACCCTGTAGTTTCCATCAGACCTTTCACAAAATGGGGTATCGATTTCATGACATATAACCCTCACTCGGCCGAGGGGCATGGATACATTATCGTAGCTGTGGATTATTTCACGAAATGGGCTGAGGTGATGCCTACTTTCGACAATACTGGGAAAATTGCAGCACTTTTCATATTTAATCATATTATTACTCGATTTAGGATCCCGCAAGCTATTGTTATTGATCATGGTAGCCATTTTTGAAACTTTATGATGTCTGAACTTACCGACAAGTTGGGTCTTCGGCATGAAAACTCAACCCCCTACTATCCACAGGCCAACGACCAAGTTGAAGCAATAAATAAAATCCTTATCACTATGCTTTGTTGGATAATAGGAATCCATAAGACTAGCTGTAACACGATGTTATTTTCGACATTATGGGCCTATTGGACCTATGTGAAGTCTGCTATGGGATTTACCCCCTTTAAACTAGTCTACGACATTGAAGTCGTTCTCCCAATTGAATGTGAAATACCATCTTTGAAGCTAGCCGTCAAACTTTTCCCAAACACTTCTACCGAAGAAGAACGTCTATTGTATCTTATGCAATTAGATGAGACCCGTCGTGATGCCACCCTAGTTATTGAAACCCAGAAGAAACGCATAAAATCCCAATATGACAAGAATGTCAAGCCACGTGTTTTCTTTGAGGGAGATCTAGTTCTCCTCTATGAACAAGATCGTGATGTACTAGGCGCCGAAAAATTCGAAGCTATGTGGCGAGGTCCATACATCGCCAAATGAGCATTAGAGAAGGGAGCTTACGAGTTAGTGGATTATGATGGAATTCCTTTGAGTGAACCTAGAAATGGGATTTACTTGAAGAAGTACTATGCTTAGACTGTCTCTGCATGAGTGCTTGTACTTTTACTGTACCATATTCTTGTGTGTTACTTTTGTGTGCTTTTTGTTATTTGGTTTCCACCCCCAACTGCTTACCTTGCATTGTGTTTGGTTTCCAGATGTCGGTGTCTTCACTACCCTATATTGGCTTCGTTGATGGTGCTAGCCGTAGTACTCAGAACCTAGCTTCTGTTGCTTGGGTAATCTATGCACCTACCAACGAACTTCTCAGTCTACAAGGTGTTTTCCTCGGTCATGCAACCAATAATATTGCAGAATATAGCGCAGTCATTGAATTATTAACCAATGCTATTTCACTTGGGATTCATCACTTCGTTGTACGACTTGATTCGCAGCTAGTAGTGCTCCAGTTAAATAATGTCTATATTATCTGAAGTCCTACTTTTTTACGGGTATATCTACGAATTCGCCTCTTGGAAAGTTATTTTGATTATATTGAATATCAACACATTCCTAGATGTCTAAATACATTAACTGATGCTCTAGCTAATTATGTGTCAGACAAACATTTGAGACATTTATAAATCCAATCACACATTACACATTGTATATAGAAGCAGAGTAAGCCAGTAGAAGCCTCATATATATATATAACGATAAAATGTTTTACAAAAATGTTTTCCATCCAAAGACCAAAATATCAAAATATGAAGCCCATGGCTTCTACAAAATAACATCATGGATGCTGCTCATGGTATCATACTACTGCCCGTGCCACCCTACGAAGTAATTGACTAAGTGAGCCAGACACACCTACAGTATGGCGTTGATAACACCTTAGGATCTCCTCGATCAAGATGTCGAGAATGCCTGCTGTCAGACCCTCTAGGTTCTACTCCATTTCCTCATATTTGTCGTCATCCCACCCTGCTACTACACCTGCCTCTCCTCGTCTCTGGATCATATATGTTCCTAGAGGCCAGTGTGGCCCTACATCTGCATGGTCAAAAGTTTTTGATTAATCTTTCGATCGAAAACACAAAAAACATCTTATATCCTAAAAATTCACAAAAACACTATAAAGAACAAAATGTCTTCCTTACCTAGATTTCCCCACTGAAATCCCTTAGGGAGAACCAAGTCGGGATCACCCCAAAAATCCAGGCCGACATACACATAATCGTCAATCATCAAAATTTGGGGCCTTAACCAGTCAAAAAATGCATCATTGTACTTGACAATGGGGCCCGCTACATGTCAAACCATAAGGTCACACCGCTGTTTCATTCTTGGGTCTTGTGGGGTTGGTATTCCCCACTGTACCTGTAGCCCCAAATGAGGGACTCTTTGTAAGAAGAAAGACACCAAAATGGACCCATACCCAAACTGCTTTAGGTCTCCATTCTTACTTTTAGTGAGTTGTGTCTTCATACTGCGGAGCACACCGTCATAGCAATTGAACACCCGAGGTTCTGTACATTCAAAGGCGTATTGAAAATAACTCTGGAGGGCCATGTGCAGTGAAACACTTCCCACCATCCATGCAATAGTAAAGAGAATGGTTCTGAGAGTCAGATCTCGAACTCCTCTGATGGCCACTTTACCCTTGCGCCTCTTCGCCTCAGGTTCACAATGCCGACGGATGTACTCGCTCATCAACAATACACCACCTCGACCCCCTGTTAGGGTCACATGCGCCCCACGACAGGATAGCCCCATCAAAAAGTAAATATCTTCGATGTCCAAGGAAAGAACATGGACACCCACATGAAACACTTGTTGGTTCACGTCCCACATGTGGACCAAGTACTCCAATAGTCTCAGTTGGGCTCTCATGCCCTGGATTTTGAAGAACTTTAACACGCCACACTGTTGAAGGGAATTGACGGTGCCCAGATCATTCAAATCCATGAAGTCATCATCCTCGTGCTCTCGTTCTCTCCACTCCAACATTTTGGCAATCAAACACCTGCATAGAGATGAGAGAAGATAGTTAGCAACTTTAATCATCATTTTTTGAATTCTTTTTGGTCCAATGCATGCTTTTCTTTTTGGGTTTTCGGCCACCGCAACTGGGCTTCAGTTACAGTGCAGGATTTTCGTAGGTGAGCCATTGGGCGCCTGCAAAAATCCTTGATTTTCATAGGGCCCGATACTAGTCACCTGCGGCGGCCCCAACACACGCCTACCGGCCCAAAAACTCACCCAAAAAACATCTTTTAACCACTAAAACCGAATTTCAATCCATTTGAAAGGAAGAGGATGAAGAGCTTACCGTCTTGATGGAGACCATTCGCCGAATGGTCGCCTATGCTCCTCGCAATCGACAACCGAAGTAAGGGGTAAAAAGGGGGTTTTTAGACAAGTTCTTGACCAAATGAAAATGAAATGGTAAAAGGAACTCTTACTCTTATTTATTTCACTTTGTACTTTTTTTTCATAATATTTTATATTATATAAATGTATTTGGATATAAACCCTCAAGCCTAATAGTCTCGTGAGTGTCTTGTTTCTTGCAGGAAGAAGACTAGGGTCTTAATTAATAGAGTATGGATGTTTGTTCCACAATTTGTTTTCTGTTCATTACGCATATCAATACTTTTTAGGGTTTTTTAGTAAAACCTCGAGTTCACTCTTCGTTCGTTCTCGTGCTCGAAAATTTATGAGAACGCAACTGAGTATACTTTTGTCATCTTTTCATACTAGTCATGGTAACACTAAAAACGACGCACATGGAGTATCATTTAAGATCTTTTCACACTCCATAAAAATGAAAATGTTGCCGAGCGACCTTGTTTTGTTCACGCTTGTAAAAGTATTTGAATAAAACATTCGATAGGCGACAATTTATCACTTTTTCTGTCCTGTCAAACTATTTTATGAAAAAGGAACTGAGAGAGTTCTCTTTAAGTGTTTTTCAGACTCTATAAACATGAAAAACCTCCAAGTTTTCTATCTTTGGACTCGTTAAATAAACATTGAAATACCCACATGGGACTGAACCACTCCTTCTTAGGATGAGCTTACATTACTCCGAGGGGCTCGTCCGAAGGATGAGATTACATTACAAGCATATGTTATCCTCCTCAAGCTTGTGTAAAAATAAAGAGGTACTCGCCAGAAATGGCGGGGGAAAATTTGGGAAAGAAATGTGTCTCTATATCCGTGTCAGTGGCAGTACTAGTTGCTCTTGAACATGACACCCCCTTTTCCTCATTTAAATCCGGGTTGGGAAATCCATTTGTCTCTCGTCTGAATTTATGCAAGTTTACATCTTGGATCGTCTTTGAGTCAATGCTGCCAAGACTATCATCGTGTCATCCATATGTTCAAGAGCAGTCCGAATAATCCCTCTCTTGAGTCGGCCGTTTGCAGTTGTCAATTCCTACCATGTCGGCCTTCCCTGTGTCAGTTTCAAATCATATTCATGTTTTACTCTATCCTAAATCTGTTACTTATTTCGTGTCATTGATGGGGGATACATCAAGCCCCTCCTGTGATGAGTCTCTTCTTGTCGAACTCAACTCCTTATCGAGGGACGAGACTTAGAAATCGTTTAGTACCTTAGACCCCGCATGCCCTAATGGCAGGTTTCTCTGCTCTTGACAGTGGATTCGCATCATTGGTCCCTGATCAAAATATTCCATCGAATGGTCGACTTCAACTCATTTATTCACATTCGTTGGATTGTACTACAGTACCTTGGGAGTCATTGACATCAATGATGATTTCCCTCCCGCTTGTTAACGGTTTTCATTAATGACTGGTAATCAAACGGTTTCTGACCATGTTCGACTCTGACACCTGTAATCACATGGCTAGATTCGCACTTACGGATGATGGGATTGAAGACCCTGGATCTCATCATTCATGGTCCAGGTTGCGATGGAATATTGATGATTTGTATTGACACATAGATCCACTTTGTATGTCTCGTGGCTATGGTTGCATTCGATTTTTTCTCATACATAGATCCACAGTGTATTCCTGGTGGCTATGTAACATTTTGATGACATGGATCCACAATGTATTATTAGTGGCCATGACTTACACTTATGAGTTCAATCGTTTGTAGCATGAACATGGGAATTCCTACTTCAGATATGGTATCGTATTGTACAGATGCTTGTTTGTTTGTAGGTTCCCGATTGGTGCGTTCTTTGTTCCCGACACACACACGTATTTTACAAAGTATTTCGGTCGTCACAAGTTTCGACCTCATACTTTGGGGGGAATTATGTTACACATTATTTTGGTCACTCTGATGATGAATTTACAAGCATGTAATCAGGCCCTCAAAATCATCTTTTGCCTGAGAAAAGTGTCTGCTTTCCTCCCTTGCAAGACTACTTTTTAGAGGGATGCCACAGGCAATACCCATAGTGTATAGTGCGGAAATCCATGATTTTTGCAGGCTGCTCTATAGCTGGCCTGCGGGATTTTCGTAGGCTGCTATGTAGGCAGGGTGCGATAGCGTTTGAAAGCCAAAAGAGGAAAGAGGTTCAATAAGTTTCTAGAAGGGGAATCTTATGGAATGTGAGGTGGCATCCTATGGTTACGATACTATTGACTTCTCTGATCTGGTGGGATGATCCTCATCTCTTTAACCACTTCAACTTATCCTATATAATAATGGGCTTCTCATGGAAAAGGTTAAGTACAGTTAAGCAAAGTTGAGCAAAGGATTGCTGGAAGAATAGGCAGGAGATTGTGTGAAGAATATTATTTCAGTTGATACTTGAGGTCTACATTTGCCCATCAAGCTTTTGAAGATCATCTTCATGCAAATCTTAGAACAAGTATATGTGTGTGTTGGAACGAAGGACCACTAAAAGGGAACTTGCGACATCAAGGAATTTCGGTTGTATCTTCCACTTTTATTCAAGATAATATAGTGGCATGTTTCTTTCCCATAAAATCATTCTCATTTTATTACATGACTCCTTGATCACATGTTTAAGTTTTCATTGAATCTATCATAATTTCTTTCACTTTGGTTGGTTTGTGTCATTGCAGATATGGTTTCACAGGAGCATCGAAGCGAAGCGGGAACAACAAAGATATAAGGAAGCGAGCTCAAAGGTAAGTCATCAATTCCTTCTTTGACACTTAGATCAATGATTGTAACTTAGGGAAAGCGTCATGTCCTGTCTTGTTTTGTTCTAGATCCAGGTGGATCTAGGGAGATTAGTTTATGTCCGCATTTACCGATTTATCCTATAACAACCACCACATCAACCCATTGACGCAAGCTTCATGTGATCTCGACTAAGAGGGTTTTTCATTGATTCTCATGTCCATATCGATCACTCCACACAAAATATTCGCATTGATCTCGTCAAATGCGAGAGAACTTACTGCAACATGCACCCATGTCTAACTTAACACAAACCGATCCCGATTAAACCAATACGGATTTTTTGGGATTATACCTCATGATTTCATCCTACAATATATGACCCATTAGAATTAGATGCACGAATGACCCATATGAAGGGATATCCACTCGCCTTCAAAAGCTATCTCATGAGTTTGAGCTTTTGAAAGAAGGACAAGGCTTCCAAAAGAAACATACACAACCCTTATGAGCTCCATCCTATTCATATTTGAATTAGCTTGCAATGATCATCGTCTTTCTCAACCCCTCAATCGGAAGAAGCAGATGATCCAGGTGGATATTGGTGGCCACCCACCTATTCCAACTGGCTCCTTTTGACATTTTTAGTTCAACACCTTCTTCTGTAATTATTTGTAATTGTGGGCTCTACACTTTCGGGGTTGTCTGAAGCCCTACATATCTTCCATATGGATATTGGAGGCCGCCCACCTAATCCAACCGACTTATTTTGGAAGCTTTCATGTTAGTACATCTTTTTGTACTTCCAGGGCCGTTTTGGGGCCCTAAACAATGTTTTTTTTGGCTTGCCACACTAAAAATGTAGATATAGTCAAAGTTTGATAACATAATGTGTAGTTCTTGAAAAGACCTTTCCAACGAGCTATAACATGCCTAAAATAGAGGTCGTATGCAAAATTTACGACCTCGAGAAGTTGAGGTACCAACTTACCCATCGAGGCCCACATAACTTTTGGTGTTTCATCTCCTAGGGTTAGGTTTTTGGATATATAGGGTTTTTACATTCATGAGTAATGTTAAAAAGGATTCTGGAGCCACATTGTAATCATTCTGCTCAGACGAATGCGCGTACTAGCCACATCTCTTCTTAGAGATAGATACCACCATTCAAGTAAGTTGTTTTCAGTTCTGCAGTTTTATAGTTTCAACATATTTTATTTATTCAATATAAGTTATTGTTCACTGGATATTTATTGTTGTTCTCCATATCTCTGTGTTATTGTATTCAATATGTTATTCATTTCGTTCCACTCATAAATCTGGATCATTGGTATCATAACAATCTTCTCTTCATTTCTTTTTCTTCATGCATGTCCTCGACAAGATCTGGGTACAAGAAGTTGGGACTTGAACTAGTCGAGCCTTTGCAAGATCGTCTGCACTGAGCTCGAAAAAAACCCATGGGGGATGAAAAGAAAGATTATGGAGCAGGAGATCCTTTTAAAATGTTGCTTAAGGAAGACCTTTCATGACAAAGGAATGAAATGATGGACAACTTTGCATAGATCCTTCGACGACTTCCCACAGGAGACATATCTTCGTCAAGCAACCATGCAACCCCCTTCAAGGTACAAGTAAATTTTGATATTCCATTGTTTGAAGGACTAATATATGTGGATGTTGTAGATAAATGGTTGAATCTACTTGAAAGGTATTTTTCGGTCCACAATTTTTTCGATAGGGAAAAGATTACTTTTTCACTTCTTAAGGCCGTCCCCCATGTTAAGGATTGGTGGGATACTTACTCTAAGCAAAGGGCCATAAATGAATCTGCAATATTTGCGGTCACCCCCACATGGGATTCCTTGAAGGATGCGATTAAAGAACAATATTACCCTATTGGAATCTACGAGGACTAGTACACAAGATGGACCACCTGCATCAGGAAAGGGACCAGAGAGTATTGCATTTCACCAATATTTTCCATACCCTGCGCACCAAATTGGGTATCAAAGACTCTGAATGACATCTGGTGCTCAAATACCACGACTATATACACAGATACATTCATACATAAATGGATTTTCTGGACATCGCATCATTGGGTACGGATTATAGATATGCTATCAAGATCGAACATAAATTTAAGCAGAAGAGACGAGAGTTTGGATCTGCAAACTCCTCACAACCGAAGCAGGGAAAAGGTGGCACCAACCCACAAAACAAGGGACAGAGAAAGATGTCCACTCTTAGGACAACCAGTCCAAGTCGAAACATAATAAGGGTAATGAGAAGTTGAAGAAGGACACAGGAAAGTGGTGTGAATACAATAAAATCCCTTGGCACAACACCGAAGAATATCGCTCCAAGCAGTTACTGGTGGTTGGGCTAAAAGCTTCCGAGTCAGAGGAAGATTTTGACTCTGAATCAAATCCAGAAGGAGGGAAGTGGATTATCGATGCTGAATCCAGCACCACTCTTGCTACCACCAAAGTCCATCCAAGCAAACTAGAAGAACCAGAGGAAGGGGAACACCTCTTTCACTCACATATGTGGGTAAAGGGGGCTCTGCTTCATTTCATTGTCAATAGCGACATTCAGAAGAACCTGATCTCAGTAGAGGTTGTCAAGGGGTTGGACCTACCGATGACACTGCACCCGCAACCCTACACCACCATCTAGCTTCTCCAAGGAAGATATATCCACGTCAACCAACAATGTCATCTTCCCTACGACATCAAGCCCTTCAAAGATGAGGTATTGTGTGATATTTCTCCCCTTGAAGTTTGTGATGTTCTTTTAGGACAACCATATTTGTGGAAGTGACATGTTGTGTATGATTCTAGGCCCCACAATGTTATTATTACTTTGGGTAGACAATTGTACATGATACCAGAGGTAGCGTCGCCTACCGCTATTTCTTTAATCTCTACTAAGAAATGCAACAAGGTCATTTCACAAAATGGGAAGCTTGTCTTCTTTGTGATCTGTGCTCACAGTAAGAAGAAGGTCACCACCACATCTGTGACCTCTACACGGAGCCTCTCTTTGCAACAAAAGCAAGTGGACAGAATCATGGTAGAGTACAGAGACATCTTCTCCTCACCCACTGGGGTACTGATGCACTGCCAAGTCAAGCATCCAATTGATCTAACCCCTGATGCACCTCTGCATAATGGACCAATTTGTCGTTTCTCTTTGATGGAAAATGAAAAAATCAAGCGTCATATTGAATATCTTCTTCAAAAGGAGCACATCTGACCCATCTCCTCCCCTTGCGAAAGCCCGATTGTACTGGTGCAGAAAAAAGACAGGACCTAGAGGCTTTGCATTGATTACATAGTATTAAACAAAATCACAGTCAACAACCGATACCCAATTCCCTGAATTGATGACCTTCTTGAATAACTCAAGGGGGAGAAGTTCTTCAACAATATTGACCTAAAGTTTGGATACCACCAGGTTCCCATCGAATTGACTGATGTATGGAAGAAAAATTTCAAATATAAAGAAGATCTTGTCGAATGGTTGGTCATGCCCTTTGGCCTAAAAAATGCACCAACAACTTTCATGAGGTTGATGGATGATGTATTGAGACCGTTTGCCAACTCTTTTGTGGTGTTATATCTGGATGACATCCTTGTCTTCAACAAAACTTGGGAGGAGCACATGCTCAACAGGTTTTGAGCACTCTGCGGCAACACAAGCTATATGCCAACTTGGAAAACTGCTTCTTTGGCATGAACATGGTCCCATACTTGGGCTACATTGTTTATGAACATGGGGTACATGTGGATCCAGCTAAGATCCAAGTCATCCGTGACTGGCCAACCCCGACCACACTAATTGAGCTTCAAAGCTTCTTGGGACTTTCCAACTTCTACCGACGGTTCATGTTGGGATTCTCCCATATTGCATGGGCCCTTAGCCAAGTGACCAACGAAAGTGGAAAGACAATGTTCACATGGGAGAAGGCACAAAAATGAGCATTTGATTATCTGAAGCATCGCTTGTGCTCATCTCCAGTACTCTCCTTACTTGATCAACAACCACCATTCAAGATTGAGATTGATGCATCCAAATATGTTGTAGGTGCAGTTCTCACTCAACACAATCATCCGATAACATACCATAGTGAGACGCTCTCAGATACTGTCCGAAAATACCCCACCTATGACAAGGAAATGTATTCCATTGTACAAGCCTGCTGTTAATGGAAACATTACATTCTGGGAAAGGAGACAATCATCCACACTGCTCACAAGCCTCTGTAGTTCATACAGACACATGGGAAGTTGCATAACGACCGCCATCATAAGTGGTCCACATACCTGCAACTGTTCCATCTCAACATCAAGTATAATATAGGGAGCACAAATCATGTAGTTGTCTGCCTTAGTCGAATTCCCATGGTTGCACTCACCACCATGCTCCCTTCCTATGGGCATGAGACATCTTATCAACTCTTGGGTACATGCGTGAATGCCATCAATTTTCACATTCAGGACGGATTGTTATGCCATCTGGGCCACCTCTTTGTTCCTGTAAGCGAGCGTGCAAAGCTAATTTGGGAGGCTCACTATAGTCGGATGGCAGGACATTTTGGCATGGAGAAAACTTTGGTCGTCCTTCAAAAACATTTTTATTGGCCAAAAATTTGATAGGACGTCAATAAGTATATGAGATATTGCAATGCCTATGCCATTTCCAAGCCAACCATCAAGAAGCAAGGCTTATACACCCCTCTTCCTACTCTCGAGAGGCCTTGGGAATCCATCTTGATGGATTACATGTCTAGCCTTCCATACACCAAGCAAGGAAATGATTGCATATTTGTGGTGGTTGATCGGTTTTCAAAGATGGCCATTCTCATAGCCTGCAGAAGAGCATCACATTGGCAGATACTGCCAATATCTTCTTTGAACGAGTGTGTTTCCATTTTGGGATACCACATAAAATCATCTTCAATCGAGACAGTAGGTTCCTCAACACATTTTGGTCGAGTCTCTGGTCACTATTGGACACCAAGCTCACTAAATCCACTGCCTTCCACCCTCAAACAAATGGCTAGACAGAGGTCATCAATTAGATGATTGTGCACATCCTATGCATGTATAACGTCTCTAAGCATTCGTGTACATGGGGTGAGAGTCTTCCCTATGCTCATCACAACTACAACATGGCTCTCCACTGCTCCACTGGCCATAGGCCATTTCAGGTTGGGTTGGGATTCCAACCCTTGGGCCACATTGATGTTTCACCACCACTCACAACCACATAGACAAAATCTTCCCATGTTCAGTTTGAGGCCGAAAAATCCACTAGATTCATTGAGTGGATTCAACACATCCGCCAATAGGTCCATGAGATTTTGCAGAAATCCAATGCTAAGTACAAGTAGTGCCATGATCAACACTAGGTATCACACAAGTTTCAGTTGGGAGACAAGGTCTGGTTACATTTGCATAAATAATGCCTTACATGTCCCCATCGGAAGCTTCGTCCACTTCGCTATGGGCCTTACACTATCACCAAGGCTGTGGGAGATAATGCTTTTGAGATCAACACTCCCCCTTTCCTTGGCTTGCACCCAGTGTTCAATGTGGACCTCCTTCGATCATATTTTCCACCATTATTGAACACCTCAGAGATCACGAAACAATTTACACCAATAGAGCTCAACCCTGACTGCATGGAACATGCATCCACTGATTAAATAATAGACACATAGGTCAAGGGCACTCACTAGCAGAGAATCAAGATTTATTAGGTTGTCAAGGTAGAACAACTCCTGCACCAAGGCAAATGTCTTACCCATGGCCAAATTCAATAGCAATTTCCTCACCCGATGGGGGCACTCAACGCAATGGAGACCATTGCTTCCTAAGGGGGGAGGACTGGTCTAGGTGGACATTGGTGTCCACCCACCTATTCCAACTGGCTCATTTTAAAAGATTTAGTTCATCACATTCTTTTGTAATTATTTGTAATTGTAGGTTCTACACTTTCGGGGTTGTCTAAAGCCCTACATAGCTGCTAGATGGACATTTGTGGACACCCACCTAATCCAGCTGGCTTATTTTGGAATCTTTCATGTCAGTACATCTTTCTGTACTCCCACGGCTGTTTTGGGGCCCTAAACAATTTTTTTTGGCTTGCCACAGTCAAATTCTAGACAAAGTTAGATTTTGATGACATAATGTGTAGTTCTCAAAAATACCTTTCCAACGGGCTATCACGCGCCTAAAACGGAGGTCGTATTCAAAAGTTACAACCTCGGGAAGTTGAGGTACCAACTTACCCATCGGGGCCCACATAAATTTTGGTGTTTCATCTCCTAGGGTTAGGTTTTTGGATGTTTAGGGTTTTGGCATTCATGAGTAATGTTTAAAAGGCCTCTGGAGCCTCATTGTAATCATTCTACTCAAATGGATGCGTGTAGCAGCCACATATCTTCTCATAGATAGCTACCACCATTCAAGCAAGTTGTTTTTAGTTCTACAATTTTACAATTTCAACCTATTTTATTTATTCAATAGAAGTTATTGTTCACTGGATATATGTTGTTGTTCTCTGTATCTCTATGTTATTGTATCCAGTCTATTATTCATTTTGTTCGGCTCATAAATATGGATCAATAGATCACTTGAATTGCATCAATGATCAAAGTGGGGACAAGACATCTCCAATGAGAGTGTCATGATAATCTACAACTACAACAGAGTTGAATGACCATTGATCATCGATGGAAAGGCTTCAATTGTCCAATTGAAAGGCATATGCCTACCACCAAAAGTCTTGTAGGCTAGCACCAATCAGTACCCAACTCTGCGCATCACCACAAGCCGTCAAATCTAGCTATAAACATGGGCAAGCGACCATAAGTTCATCCACTCATTGCAAGCATATTACAAACTCCACAAAATCAACGTCCAGAGGTCCTGAACCACAATGTATCAACGAATACATGGGAACAAATGAAGGTTTGGTTCGTACTATATATCTATGCCCGAAAATGCAACAACAACCAACCCACTATATATAATATCAGGTTCAATAGCCAGGCTCAGAACGATAAGATTGCATAGATACCCACATTCCATGCCGGTGCATTTCGATTGTTCATCCAACACACACACACACACACACACACACACACACACACACACACACACACACACACACACACACACACACACACACACACACACACAAGTGCCTCATGTGGATTGAACAAAAAAATCGGATAGGGGGACCTTGTATGCAGAACATGCAAAAAGCCAAAGATAATAACCTTCCCATCCTTAACTACTAAAACATGACCTCGACAATTGAAATTACACCTACACGAATCATGTAATTGCGCTCCTTCTCAACCGTAAAATTATTGTCGGTACTCATGAGTGAAATGAACATTCACAAAATACTCAAAACCCCCAGGCACATCAACATTGCAGGTTTTAACTCTACAGAAATGTTGTGCACTCCCATAGAAATTACTCGAATCGACATCAAGAAAATATGAGGGAAAGGGCACATCTCTCACGCAAACATGTAGATATCTTCACACAAAACAAAATCTATCTCTTGTTTTCCTGGGTCCTCCCGTGAGGGAGTCAAGCCCAATCCCACTTTGATACCATGTTGAATTTTTATATAAGATGATATATTTATTACAATGATGAATGTGCCATATATAGAGAAGGTGACCATCCATGAAAGGATGCATCCCTTGGATAATAAATAACTACTTATTTATTATATATATTTAATATACCTTATATTATACATATAATAAATATATTATTAATTATTAATCTAGGAGAATGTCTTCCCGATGCTGCCCAAACATCAACAAAACACATAATTGGTTGAGCTTTTAGAGGTTCATGTTTCTTAGAGTGTCATCAAGGAAAGGCGCTTGATTTACAATGACATATTATTGCGAGACTACTAAATTAATTAGGTCAAATTGTGGATAAGATGAATAGATTTCCTTCTAATCTTTATAATTATTACACAAAGTATCAAAGATGTTATGTAAGGTACACACTAGTGTTCTACAAATTGAATCCACGTGTAATGTAGTTTCCATGAGTATTGATAAAGTTTAAGAGATTCTATCAAATAATATATAAATATATACCATGTGTAATGTAGTTTCTTTGACATGCAAAAACATCTTTATATGGTAGTGGAACATATACGATATGTTGGAGAAATGTTTTATGAATTTGTGGTAGCATTCGATGCCTCCCAAGAAACTTTTTAATTCTAGGACACTTACAAGTGCACACCACTCTTAATACCTCTTTCTTCGTAAATCCAATCTAGAGCCTCTAAGAGTCTATAAGATATAAAAAATATGAATAAATATTTGACCAAAAAAGTACTTCTTGAGTTTTTCCTTTAACTAGTGTTGTCATATGATGTTGTGCTCCTAGTATAACATATTGCTTGCATGACCTAGGACATAACCACTCCATTGGGTCTTGTGGGTCATATGGGATAGTTGAGGTTCGCAAGTCAATGTAATATGACTTTTTTAATTCATTTTATATGGTTGACTATGTGGTTAGACACCCTTAATACTATTTTATTATGTTTGGGTGTACTAGCCAAGATTTCCAGGGTTAATACTCTGTCTACTGTAAATAAGACATTTGATTCATTGGAAGACGTCATTCATCATCATAAATAAGTATGTCCTCTTAAACTTTGTGGGTTTCCAAGTCTAAGACACATAATACCTATGTTGGATGGCAAGATACCAAAGCAATGTGTGCCCCATCTCTTTAGAAGTGGTGCTTCCCACTGTCTTATGTAATGTTTTTCAAAATTTATAACATTTTATGCGATTCATTTGAATAGTACCATATATTTTCAAGTTTTTCAAAATTTTCATGATATTTATGTTGTCTTAGATGTTTTATGTTGTAATATTAATTTGTGTTCCATTTAGGGCACAACAAAGTTGTATTAGAGTAGGTGATTCATAGATTGACAACTTCAAGGAGTACACTTTAGCAGATGAACCATAACTTTTGCTAGGGAAATAAAAATTGTGTGCCTCCTAATTTTGTGGAAAATAATCATTGTTAAAATTTTATTAACCATTGGCATGACAATATAAGAGGTACATTCCATACAAGTTAGGGATTAAGTCCAGTCCAAAAGTGATGTCAAATTCGATAAGTTATAATAACTTATCCATATATTTTGATTTAAAAATCCAAATCAAGTGCCATTTGATTTTAGGGAAGTAAACAAACAATGACGTTGACGTTTTTGGTCAAAATTTCAACAATGGTGGTGTGAATTTATAGGAGATATACTCAGTGCAAGCTAGGGTTCATATCTAATCCTAAACGTTTGTTTAAAAAATATGGTTCAATAATTTGCATTTGTTTGAATATTTCAATATACAAATTTAATGAGACATTTTGCATCTAAAATTAGACATATGAAGACATTATAGGTCTGAATTTCAAGCCTTTGCAAAATTCAAGGATATTGGGGATAGTTTCATAGATCGATGTCGTGGGTTCTAGAAGGAGATCTGTAGGCTTGAATGTTGATAATGGAAAATGACCTCTAGTTAGTTGATTATTCAGAAAATGTTGTATCTGAAGAAGATATATTTGTACATTCCTTGCAGGGTACAAGCTATGCGTATACAAATAGCAAGGGTTTGGAGCAATATGAGGTGGCAGTTGGAGGAAAGGCAGAAATTTTGAGGCTTGGAGACCCTTGTATTCATTTTGACATGAATTTCCTGGCTACTGACAAGATGGGTCAGGCTCTGAGAACTTTGGTATCCCGAGGGGTTGTGAACTAACTTCACAAGTTAATGAGTCGGTAGTTGAGGGTGAGAGGATTTTAGATGGTGATGTTGTTTCCTATTCTAGTAACTTCTCCCCGCCAGAAGTTGGCAATGACCTTGTCGCGTGCATTCTTAGGTCATGTGATGTGACATATGAGGGAGGCTTTGTTGGGCCTTGTTTGGACCCCAACCTATTGCGAGGAGGGGAAGGGGGAGGTATAAGCTCGAGACCAGGAATGAAGAAATGTAAGGTGGTAAGAAGTAGGGGTAGTGGAGTTTCGATGGTTGCCGGGGAGGATATTAAATTCGATCAAATATTGGACTTGGTTGGTAAGACATTAGTTGGGAAGTTTTTAGGAAGATGGGAGGGTTCATACTTGATGAATAGTTGGTTAAAGGAAGTTCTTATTTTGGTTGCCAATATTTGGTTATAGTCTAGTTTTTCACTTGCTTTCTGGGGGTTGGATGGGGTTTATTTTTAGGGCAGAGGAAGATGCTCTTAGAATTATGAAAAAAATGTTGTTTATGGATAGTTCTCCACTTTCTATAAAATTATGGACACTTTTTTTGACATGAAGGAGGAATTTCTGGGTAGAACCCTAGTGTGGGTAAGAGTGTCAAACTTTCCCATGGAATTTTGGACTATTCGTGCAATCATGTCCATTGGTAATGTTATTAGGAAAAAAATGATAGTTGATGACAACTTTATAGACAAATAATTTTTCTCTATTTTCAAAGTATTGTTCGAGGTGGATATGGGTCAAGGGTTGTATGAATTATCCTTGGATTTAGTTTGGGACAAAAAACATCATACCCAATCCTTGGATTAACTGAACATTATGTTTAGGTGCTTCATGTGCCATGATTATGGGCACATTCAGAAGGACTGCTTGAAAGGATTCTCCAAGAAGGTGTGGCGATGAAAAAATGCTCTAGGGACCGGTAAATCATGGGATTCTTTTCCTCAAGACACTTCAACTCATGGTCAGTAGGTTGTGGAGCCTTCTTCAGAGGGTGGCTAGAAGCATGCCGACTTATAGATTATCCTTGGATTTAGTTTGGGACAAAAAACATCACACCCAATCCTTGGATTAACTGAACATTATGTTTAGGTGCTTCATGTGCCATGATTATGGGAACATTCAGAAGGACTACTCGAAAGGATTCTCCAAGAAGGTGTGTCGAAGAAAAAATGCTCCAGGGACCGGTTAATCAGGAGATTCTTTTCCTCAAGACACTTCGACTCATGGTCAATAGGTTGTGGAGTCTCCGGAGGGTGGCTAGAAGCATGTGGACTTACTCATTGAGAATACTTCCGAGAGTATCTTAGTCAGGGATATGTCCATCTGTCTTATCGAAGACATTTGTTTGGGGAAAATATTGGCAAGCGTGATAGGTAGATCCCACTCCAAATCTTGTGATTTGGATCCTGTCAACTTGGATTCAAAATAGGTGTTGTTAGCAAGTCCTTCGAAGGAAGCTCCAACTCCAAGTAAGTCAATCGATTCACCTTCTTGTCCTCCTCCTTTTTCGGGGGGAGGTGGGTTAGAGAATTCATGTGTGGGTGTTGGAGAAGAATCTCAAAACCCTAATACTTACATCCTTGATCTTCCTTCTCACGACAAATTTGTTCTTCAAGCGGTGGATTTGTCTCAGAATAACGATCCTTCATTCATTAATAATCATGACCTCTCTTCAAAGAGGAAACAATCACCATCCTCCTCCTCAAGTCACATGAGGGTGTTATTATGAATTATATCCATTAAAGGGAAAGGATTCTGACTCTCATTTACAGTTCGATGGCTTAGGAATTGATTTGGTCAAGGTTTTAGGAGGTTGGAGGGTTTGTCGAAAATATGGCCTCAAAAAGGCCTAGAAGGTGGCCATAAGGGAAATAAACCAAGGCAAGAAAATACTCATTTATGGGGTTCTTGGAGCAAGACACGCCCCATGAATCTGTCTCTCATGAATATTCGAGGGTTGGGAGGCCAAGCCTGAAAATTGGCCTTGAGACAACAATTGGATTTAGAAAATCCTAATATAGTACTTTTGCAAGAGATGATGGGAAAAGGGGAAGTTTTAATCCTAAAACTCAAAAATATTTTGGGTTCTTGGGAGTTTTTGACACTTGAATAATAGGGTCATTCAGGAGGGATTCTTACTAGATGGTCCCACTCTGTTAATATAATCAATTCATTCCCTTTTCATTCAAGACTCTATATAGAGGTTTTCAACAAGAGCCTTGGCTTATCTCTTATGATACTTAATATGTATGGAGCTTACGAGGAAAAACATCCATTATGGGAGAAGGTGTTTAATTTATCAACTATTAATGCAGAAGGATTCTTAATGGGAGGTTATATGAATTTTGTGCTAAATCGAAGGGAAGTATGAGGAGGAAGTACCCACATGGACCATTTAGTTGATTATTTTTTGAACCATTTGGATGTGGGGGGTTTAGTAGGTGTGGGACCTTTTAAGATTCAACCTACTTTGGGGAATAATAGGGAGGGGAGGGAGGCTTTGTACAAACGAATGGATCACTTTATTGTAAATCAACAACTTCTTCATAAGGTGGACATGTATCAATCACGGATTGGCTCTATCAAATGCTCAACTCATTATTCGATCGCGTTAGGATTGGATGAGAATGATCCTCATCTAGGAGATCCTTTTAAATTTAACTTTGGATGGTTAGGGGAGGAGGAATTTTATCAGTTGGTGAAGGACAATTGGGTTCCTTTTGACCACTCGTCGGATATGTGGACATGTGAACAAATTATCTTTCTTTAAAAATAGTAAAAGTCAAGGTGGTAAAATGGACAGGGGACCATTTTTGAGCATGTGATGCCCTTCTTACAACCATAGAAAAAGAACTGGAAGGGTTAACACCCTTCTCTGGGTAGGGGCTTCCCAAAGAAGAATCCAGGGCCAAATTTCAGGATTTGGAGTCAAGGCGTACCAAATTACTACTTGAAAAGGAGAATGAATGGCGACTAAAGAGTCGAGTAGTTTGGATTGAAATTATCGATGATAATACAAATTTTTTTCATTCTTTTGAAAATCACTGACGTAATGTGAATATAATCTGGGAACTTGAGGATCATTCGGGGGAAAAGTTAGGGGATTCAAGAACCTAACAAATTTGGGGGTCAATTACTTTGAGGAATTATATCGTGAACCGGCTTAGAATTATCTGGAGATGATTCTCAAGGTCATTAGGATTTTTCCAAGGCTGGTGAATGAGGAAGAAAATGAGGATTTATTTTGGCCTATTACTCAAGAAGAAATTCTCAATATCTTGAAAATTTTAAAAAAGGACAAAATCCTCGAGCGTGATGGTTGCTCAACATAATTTAATATAGCCTTTTTTGACTTGTTGGGACTGGAATTAGTGAGGGCGATGGAGAAAATCAAAACTTTAGGTAGATTCCTATTGTGCCTCAATGGGACTTTCTTGGATTTGATTCCAAAAGAGACATGCCCCACATCCTTCTTAGGATTCAAACCGATCTCTTTATGCAACTGTTTATACAAGAAAATGGCCAAAATTTTTGTCATTATACTTAAGCCACTAATATCAAACTATATCTCAATAGATTAGTTCGACTTCTTGTGAGGATGCCAAATTCATGAGGCCATTGGCTTTGCATAGGAGGGCTTGCATTCCATAGAAGTGTCGTATATTCTGACGACTATGATCAAAATTGACCTTTATAAAGCTTATGATAAGGTATCGTGGCTCTTTCTTCACCTTTTTCTGCTACACTTGGGCTTATCCCTTCCATTAGTTAAATGGATAATGAGTTGTATCACAATAGTGTCCTTTTCGGTTCTGGTTAATGGAGTAGTCTAAGAATTTTTCAAACCATCTATAGGTTTACAACAAGGTTTCCCCCTTTCTCCATACTTGTTTCTTCTTGTAGCTGAGGGTTTAAGACAATTGATAATAGAGAAAAGGAGATTGATGGTATTACAGGGGACACAATTAGGAAGAGAAAGCTTGACCCATCTACTTTTTGTTGATGATGTACTTTTATTCTATCTGGGAAGGATGAGGGAAGGTTCTCTGATGAAAAATTCATTGGGTATTTTTACTTTAGCCATTGGAAGGGAAATTATTTTTTCTAAATATGCTCTTTATACTTATGGATTATCAGATGATCTTAGTTAGGATTTTGAGACAAGTTTTGATGTCCAACATTTGGATCTTGGAAATCGATTCAAGTACCTAGGTTTCAATCTAAAACCCAATTGCTACGGGAAAGATGACTAGTGGTGGTTAGCATCCAAAAGAGAAAAAATAATTTCATCATGGTGTAATAGATGGTTATCACGCAAAGGGCGTTCGGTATTAGTTAAATATGTATTATAAGCGATCCTAATATATTGACATACTTTGGCCCATATTCCTAAAGTTACCCTAGAGAAAACAAGAATATTTTGTTTCAATTTCCTGTGGCAAGGAAACAACAAATTCAAAGGTTCCCACTGGGTGTAATAGAAAAGACTTGCAAAACCCAAATCTCTTGGAGGTTGGGGTTTAAAAGACCTATTTTTTTTGGACAGTCCCTAGCAACTAAATCCTTATGGATGACAATAACTAAGGATATCTTATGGAGTCGCATTCTTGTGCAAAAATAAATTGCTCCTGGCACTTGGATGGACTTGACAAGAGGGGAATAGAAGCCGATTTTAAATGCGTCAAATGAATGGAAGGATTTAATACTATTTTTTCTATTATTGGTCGCTTTTTATCTTGGAAAGTGGGAAGTGGTTTGTAGGTAAGGATCGGGAAGGACATTATAGTTGGTTGTAACAAGCTTATTTTCTTACCAGAATATCTTGTGTTACATTTTTAATTGATTGGAAAACCTACTCTCAACCAGGTCTCAAAACTGGGTGAAATGACAATATGGAGTCAAGGATGGATTTCTTCGAATGACCTTGGTTTGAAAGGGAATTGTAATGTACCTAGTCATCCCAATGCCTGCTAGGATGGTGGGGCACTAGAAAATTTCACAATTTTCCTATAAAATCAACCATAAATTTTTAGCTCTGATACCATTAAATTAATTGAACATTCTTCAAACTAGCCATCCTTCTTGAAGGCTCATACCCAGACCCCTATGCAAGCCTTTGATTCCAACTACATTAATATTCCATACATATGTATCAACTATGCATTTCTAATAACACACAATCCATGCATAATTATAACAATTATAGCATAAACAAATTATACGTAAACACACACATTACTTAGTAGAATAGTACACAAAAGAACACTTATATTTTATTGAAAATCACCAACTAGTTGTAGACCTCATACATTCCTCACAACCATATAATCTATTGTTCATTCACTCTCAATAGTAGATCACCCTCGAGCTGGGGCTATGAATCCATCAGGGAAAAGGTACTCTCAACAGTTCCACTAAGGTCATACAACACTTAGAAAAACAAGACAAGGCCAATGGCACAAACTCTAGTAGCAGTTCCACCTCAAAACCTCTCGTTCCCCATAGCTTGTCCCATCCAAGGAAGTGTACCCCTTCATTAATCTACAGTCCTTCGGTCGTCCCACTTCTCTTCCAAGGCTTCAACAACAGGATGGACGAGAAATCTTTGAGCCCTATGGCACTTGGAACACAAGGCCGCTCTCAAAGAGTTATGGGCCCCACTAGGCCAACACATAGGAAAACATATCCCCAATAATTCTCTCACCCAAAGAGAATGCTCCATAGACTTGAAAACCCACTTATTCAAACCCAAACCCCCAAGGATTTACGGGGTTACATAAGGTAATAGTGAAAAAATAGATACATAGCTCACACTCTCTAGGAAAACATAATAATGATGGAAGGAATGAGATAATTACACTAAACTCCCCCTCTACATATGTATGTGCCTATATTGACAGATGGTACTTAGGGAACTACTTTTCCTCCACCTGTAATTCATTCTCCTCACTTAGGAACATAGGATAACACAATAATATAAGGACTTAGGAATATATTATTATTTTCCTTTGGCTGAATCCCCCTAGAATTAGCCCCTTTTTCTTAAGTCGTTATCCCCTTTTCTCTCTCATGGAGTCCTATCCCCCCATAATCTTTTGTCTTACTTTGTCCGCATTAGTGATGTATTTTATTAACATATCCAAGTGTGATTACAATTTACAATTCTAGGCTCACTTTATCTTTCAACATTTTGGTTCTTTGACCTAATATCACATAAGAATTCTACCCCAAAACATTTATAAATAGACACTCTAGCCAAAACATCCTGGCTCACCAGCCTATATAACATATGTACAATTAGAATATGGGGATCAACTTGGGGGTATTACATTCCACTCCCCCTTATTTATGCATTGTCCTCAGTGCATTATATACACATGCACAATCAAAATTCTTTAAAAATCTTTAAAAATATGCAGGTACTCTTCTTGCATGGCATCCTCATGCTCATCATGTAACATATTCAAGACTGTAATAGGTCCCATGGACCTCACTCACTCCATTCCCATGTCATTGAGCCATGTTTCCTTCTTGTGCTCTTCTTTCCAAGTGCTCGATTCATGTCTCCATTTTTCAACTGTAAGGATTTTTCTCTATTTCACAAAGCTGCTTTAGGCAATAATTTAGATCATTATTCTTTTTGACACACCCTCATGATTCTAGCCACCATGTCATATGCATTCTTGAGTTTCCTCTTCCTTACTTCACTCTCCCTTCTAGGCTTAGGCATCCCTTCGTTGCTACACAATCCCTCAACGATCCATCTTGCCAAGGATTCCACATGCAAGGAGAGCGCCAACTCATCAATAGATCTCCACTAACATTATGCACCCTGTGGAAATCACAAGTTTCCAGTGTCCAAACAATAGTATTTCTTCTTGATATTTCCAGTTTCAATAAACATCATCTCATCCTATTACACACGTACAATCATCATGAGATAACACCATAACAATTTCAATTAAAAATTCAAATTGTTTTCATTATAAGGAAATTCAAATTTCCCCAAGTACCTTCTCATAATTTCTTGGTTGTTCTAGTAGCATACATCGATCTTTCTTATGGGATTACACCATTTCCATAAAAAAAACCACTTTTTTTCTTGCAATACTCTCAACTTGCACTGAACCACACAGATTGTCAATATCTCATGCACAATATACCTTTATTGTAATACTTACAACATCTTACAAAGTGATCTCAAAATTGTATGCACTTAAAAATTCAATTACTTCTATCTATGCATCATATTAACCAAAATGAAATTATCATTCCCTATACATGCATTATCAACAACCAAGATTTTCTTGCTTATAGCCATCATTATTTTCATTACTCTATTCCCTGGACAAAGCTTTCATGTAATCCATCCTCATGTGACTACTTTAACCTGCAACTCTTTCATTGCAATATCTCATAGTTCCTAAAAAGTTCTCAACTTCATGAGTTGGTAATAATTACATCATTTCAACTATTAGTGTAATCAGTTCTATGAAATATAGTATATGTATGCATTCACCAAATGCATTCAATAATGTCTTCATGCATACACAACTCTATCTTAGCATGCATGAGTGCAAATCTAACACTTTCACACTTTCATGATTTGTTCATGCATACCTATTCAATGAACCCTTGCATTGATTTTAGAATACCCTTTATCTAATTCATGCATCCCACCATGGTGAATTGGAATGTCTGACCAATGCCTCAACACATTATCCATATCCTTCCCATATGAGAAGAAAGACTGTGCATTATATTTATTGTTCTTTTATGTAAGTCATTTAATATTTTATTTTATTTTTTAACTTTTTTTTCTCAAAAATCTAGAAGGGGTGGGTTGATGGCTATTAATAAGGGTGGTTGAGGAGACTTGGAGATGGGGTATGGAAACTTGATAAATAGAGAGGAGGAAGTGGTGTTGAGGGAGGAAAGGAGTTTAAGCTGTTGGAGCTTGTTGAGAGATTGGATAATTATTGGAAAAAATATTTTCTTGTGACAATCTTCTTAGAGCATATGTGCATTGCTCTTCTTGGAGTCACAAGCATGGAGGGATAAGAAACTGAAAGGTTTCTTGGAGCTAGGAAGCCGACTAGACTCCTAGTTGGTTGGGAGAATAATTTTGTTCCATTTTGGACAAGTGGTAAAAGAACACTTGGAGACATCTTCCTACTACTTGCTAGACTACATTACAATTGATAAATTTCAAATTGAGGAGGATATATTTTACTTGGAATTTTGTTATGTTTTTGTTTAAATCTTAAAGTTAAATTCTTATTTAACTCATCTTATTATTTAGATTTAGATTTATAATATTTATCATTTGGAAAATGTAAAATATTTATGGGTACGTTGTTGGTTATTCCATTTGCAAAACTAAAGAGCTATGGTAAAACAAAGCTCTTGCAACATATGCATTTTAGATTTAGATTTATAATATTTATCATTTGGAAAATGTAAAATATTTATGGGTACGTTGTTGGTTATTCCATTTGCAAAACTAAAGAGCTATGGTAAAACAAAGCTCTTGCAACATATGCATTTTAGATTTAGATTTATAATATTTATCATTTGGAAAATGTAAAATATTTATGGGTACGTTGTTGGTTATTCCATTTGCAAAACTAAAGAGCTATGGTAAAACAAAGCTCTTGCAACATATGCATTTTAGATTTAGATTTATAATATTTATCATTTGGAAAATGTAAAATATTTATGGGTACGTTGTTGGTTATTCCATTTGCAAAACTAAAGAGCTATGGTAAAACAAAGCTCTTGCAACATATGCATTTTAGATTTAGATTTATAATATTTATCATTTGGAAAATGTAAAATATTTATGGGTACGTTGTTGGTTATTCCATTTGCAAAACTAAAGAGCTATGGTAAAACAAAGCTCTTGCAACATATGCATTTTAGATTTAGATTTATAATATTTATCATTTGGAAAATGTAAAATATTTATGGGTACGTTGTTGGTTATTCCATTTGCAAAACTAAAGAGCTATGGTAAAACAAAGCTCTTGCAACATATGCATTTCAGTCAACAAATATTATTATATAGCATTTTGTGATAGGTGTTACATGAATGAAATATTTTAATGGACATAAACATAGGATTGATCCTAGAGAATGGTTGAATATTAGGAGCAAAAAATGGAAAAAAAATATATTCTAAATGTTATATTTTGTGGTGAAGCTTGTGATTAGTGGTATAATCTTCAAATAAATACAATATTATACATCACTTGGGAATTATAGTTTGAAAATGCCTTCTAAAATAGATGGATAAACGAAACAAATCAAGGAAAATGGACGTCACACATGATAAGCATGAGGAAAATGTGTAGGAAATCAAACAAAATTTAATAAGAAGAAATTCATAAGAAATATATTGAAGTATCCAAGTTAGAGGAGGGAAAATAGGAGTCAAAAGAAAAACCTAGAAAAAAAGGAGAGCATTTTTCCAAGTTGTAGAACCCTAATCAAGTACTTGTTAAGAGGTTAATAACTTAAGAGAAGGAAGGTTGAGAAAACTAAATAAGGACAAGGACATTGAGATCCATAAGCATAATCAATCCCTCCTTAAAGATGTTCAAAATGCAAAAAGGCATCTCCATGAGGTAGAATCAAAGATTATAGATGAAAGGATAATCAGAAGAATGAGTGAGGAAATTTCTAAGAATTATGTTAAAGAAGATTTAAATTGAGATGAAGTCAAATTAAAAATGGAAACTAAAATTGAAGAAGGATGAAAGAATTGATGGATACTATTATAGTTCAACTTCGAAAATACAATGAAGAAAAGGTAAAAACGATTACTATAAACTATTTACAACTTAAAATACATTGAAAAGGTGCATGCAAAAACTAATGTCATTTTAGAGAAAGATCTAAGCTAGTGAAGTATCTAACATCTTGGAGAAGATGGTTGTCTATACAAGAATATGGATAATGACTTTTTATAGTATTTTTAATGTGGATAATGACTTTTTATAGTATTTTTATTGAGATGTATAATGCGCAATATCCATTTTTTTTTTTCAAGATTAAGGAGTGTTGGAGAATTACATGGATAAATGTTGGGCTAAACTTTGCCTCCCATGATTAGTTGTGTAAACTCCTCCTCTAATTCAACAATGTTCCATTGGATAAGATTTTTATATGGGTCAATCGGAAAGTGGGTTCCCAGAATAATATTAATGGTAAGTGATAACGATCTCATAGAAGAAGGTGTTTTTACATGATTAGTTGTGTAAGCTCCTCCTCTAATTCAACAATGTTCCATTGGATAAGATTTTTATATGGGTCAATCGGAAAGTGAGTTCCCAGAATAATATCAATGGTAAGTCATAACGATCTCATAGAAGAAGGTGTTTTTTATTATTCCAAGACATCTAATAAACCTTATAATTTGTTTCATGCCATCTTCTTTCATGCAACATGCCTCGATTTGTGTCTCATTTATCTGTCTAAATAGCCATCTCAGGTACATATCACTAGCTCTTTTCTTCTTTTTTATTGGCATATATTTGTTAAAACCAAAATTGATATTACGTTTCCTTCATTATTTCCTAAGTTCTGTCCAATGTAGTGAAGGTCAGAGTTGTATGGCAATGTCCAAGAATGGGATAGGGCGATGAAAGCCGGATGGTTGATGTTGGAAAATCCAAATAAAGACACTAAGAATGGGAGAGGGCAATGAAATCCTCATGGTTGATGCTGGACAATCCAAATAAAGACACTAAGAATGGGAGAGGGCGATGAAAGCCGCAGGGTTGATGCTAGAAAATCCAAATAAAGACACTATGGGAATCACTGAAATTTGTTCGAGGAAAAGGAGTGAGAATCAACCCTCTGGATATAAAAACAACCAACTACAGTGTTGGTAGGTAAGAGCTAGAGATGAATACCTAGGAGTCCTAGTGTGTGGTGGAAATAGACAAAGGCCAATGGAAGAGTTGTGCATGCATGTTTCCACGTTTAAGGGTGGATAATGCTTTGACTTCAGAACCTGTCACTTTGCCACTAGTGAAATAATTTGTAGGAATTTGTTTTTATAAATTAATTTTTAATTCTGTCAAAAAATTAAAATAAATTCCTTTACACCAGGGTAATAATATCACATCACAATGACATTGACCAATCAAAAATTAAATAGATAAAATTACGAAAATAAATTTTTTTATATAAAAAATTGGAAATAATATAAAAGAAAAAAATTAATTCAAAGTCTTCTCCAAAGCATACCAACTAATGTCGCAGAACAAACCAGGTAATAGGAATTCAACTATTGTTGACCGCTAGGTGAAAGCTAAAGTCCCTAGCCAGAGGTAGGGACTAATAATAAGACTTGAAAGAAAGATGCAATATTTTCATTGATATATTTCGGGGTGATGATACATAAGCTTGGTCTTATATATTGACACCACTACTTTTTGTTGAACTATTATAATGTTGTGCACACAATGCGACCATCTCAAAAAGGAGTCGATAGAAGGGACATTTTCCTTTGCTAAGCTACATTCCCAACATTTAATAGTTAAATTAGGCTTTATTATTCGATAACCTACCTTAGGTAACATACATAAGGGATCTTACTATTTCATGATGTAATATAGGATAATAGACATCATAGAGGTTGTTGTAAGGTCTTTGACTCGAAGGGCGCAGATACCCTCGCCCAAGTCCTCAATGAGACAGAACTTGGGGTTGCTTCGACACCCAAGTATTGCACTAGTTGGGAAAATGGGCACCTTGAGCATGTGAATGCGCCAAGGGGCTTGCCCAAGAATGAAGAAAACCATACATTGGAACACAATGGTTGTTGGCATAGGGGTAGACCCAGGGTTCAACTCTACTACAACGCACAAACAACACCCTAACTACTGGCCCTTTTGGCAACAACTGCGAAGCAGATGAAGTCTCACCCGAGGTAGATGCAGGGGTGGTTGCAGGACTCCAGTGTCTACAACCTTAGCCGGGACACATATCTGTGATTGTAACACCTTAACATAGTTTTAGCACATATTCTTGAAAAGGGATATTTTTCCTTTGGAGTTGGCCATTGGGTGATCAAATGCGAGAAAAGGGATTTAAAAAACCCACCATGTGCATTTTTATCCAAAGTCGGGGCACAATTGTGCAAAGGCACGCACATACCGGGTCGGCGAAAATCCATCAAACACAGGTGTTGTGGGTGGAAAATCCCTCCTACGGACTAGCATTAAGGGTTTTATCATACATGCAGAAATGACCTAAATTCTCCTACTTTCTACCAACATCCCAATCATAAACCCCATTATTCATATGCAAATTCAAGGTTAAAGAGATCCAGTTACTGTACCTTAGTTTCCGTGTTTGATGTTGATCCCTTAAACGCTTGGTCGCTCTTTGACTGCAACTCTCCTCCCAACGCTGACCTTCATTCACAAAAGAAAAACAAAGAACTCCACATGCATATGATCTATAAACTAATGGGTTAGAGATTCTTGTTGGATTACTGAGAGGGGGGGTGAATCAGTAATAACGTAATTATAATCCTTTTTCTTCAAATGTTATATCAATGTAGAATTATTATTTAATAATGAGCAGTAATAAATAAACAATCACACACATGCACAGTACACCAATGTTTTACATGGAAACCCAAATCGGGAGAAAACCACGGAATGCTTTTTCTTATATGTCTTGAAGAATT